>MU224226.1:1704045-1714562 GCA_018584345.1 Thuja plicata
TATATATATATATATATATTCTTACCTTGGAAATACATTATTTTATTTAAAAATAATAATTAAGTTGTTTTAAAAAAATTTACAGGCTCATTTAAAAAAAACATATTTTATGTTTAAAAATCAAAAAAATCAAAAAACAATGTTTTAAAAAAGCTAATTAAAGTGTTTTTCTAAAAGTTGTTTTAAATTAATTTACATTTTTTGTATTAATTTTTAATTAAAGTTATTTTTAAAGTAAAGTTTTACTTATTAAAGTATTTTAATTTTTTAAGTATTTTAATTAATGTTAATATTAAAAAAAAATTAATGTTAATATTAATATGCTTTTATTTTATAGTTTTAATAATGTGATTGATTAATAATTTTACTAATAGGTATTAATATTAACAGGTTAATATTAATATTTATTTAATAGTGTTATTTTTAGATTATTACGTGTTGAATTATATTTTAATTTTCATAATTTATTTAAATAGATTAATTTATATACATTAGTTTTATAAATTAGTCTATAGGAGATTTAATTTATATTTATTTTAGAGATTTAATTATAATGTTATCAGTAATTTTATTAGATAAACTAATTTGTATAATGCTTATTATAAATTGGTTTATTACGATTTTTTTAATTCTTCTTTAAATTGAGCGTTTATCATGCAATGGTGTTTTCTAGATGGCTATTAGATGAATTATGTACTTCTCTCCTTTATGGATTTGTATTACTTTTCGGGTATATATTGGGACTAGTTGACCCTTAGGATGTTGTATCAGGACTTGTTGGGAATCTCTTTCTAGTTCTTTCTATATGATTATTTTATGTTGTTTGAGTTTAGTTGTTGGATCTTTTTACCAAACCTGGTTTGTTTGAATTCTTGTTATGTGACCTTTTAAGAGTAACTTATATTATTATGGTTAATGGAGAATCAATAGTTACTATATGGGCAGGAACTAGTTTATGAGACTTATGTGTTTTTTATGACCTTGTGCTTTGGGGAGGTTAAATAGGTACATTTTAGGGGAGTGGCTTACAATAGGAGTCTAGGGCCCAAAGAGGGTAGTTTCAGGGCAACCTATTGTAAGTTATTAATAAGTGATAATTTAATAATAAAACATGGGGTTAATATTAAATATAATATTTTTCATGATTCCTCTCTCACGCCTTGAGTGCTTCTATAGGCTAAGGACAAGAATGGTATGATACCTAGAGAGTAGGTATGATTAAACTCCTCATCTTCATGAGAGGGTATTCTAGTTCCACATGAGTCATGTTGAGGGTCTGGGGTCCAGATTGGCCAGTCCAAGGTAACTCAAGTGATTGACCATGTGATGAGACTCCCACAGAATGTAGTCTAAGTCTCCTCTATAGGTCCTACTTTACCTTTGATGGTTTTGTTTTGAAATTTTGATTTTTGGTGTCAGTAGTTGGTTCAAGTTGGTATTTTTGTTAATTTATGTATGTCCTTTATCTTTGGATGGTGTACCCTTGTGTTGACATTTATCTCTAGCACGTGTCTTGATCTTTCCTATCCATATACTTCTTCTTTAGTCTTTCTGGAGTGTATTCCCATGTGTGGGCTTGATGTTATCTCCTTAACACGATGGGAGTGAACCTATGGTTCCACACGGTCGGGTGGTAGTGATTCTTATTACCATTGAGATCCAACAGTTCTTCTTCATGCTTGGATGATCCTTGTTACAGTTCTACCTTTTCATTCTTCTAGAGACTTGTTCATTTTCATGAGTTGTATATTTGTAACCATATGTGTATATTGGTTGACATCCATTCATAAGATGTATTGTATTTTTATGTGTTAGTGCATACCCTACGACCTGTGCAATGGATGTTGATTCATGTATGTATACCTTGGGTATCAGATGTATATGTGGTCTTATTATATGAGATGTATATTATGGATTTAGTTGATATATCTTCCATGTTAGTTATTTATAGTTGTTCTTCATAGATTATTTTGCTTAAGTAATTCTATGTCAAGGAAACCTCAAGATTTGTAACCTTTGTTGATTTGTATTTATGTGTATGTCTTTTATCTCATTGTGTTGGTTCCATGTTGTTATCATTATTGGTTGTAAATATTTTAAAAAATTTATCCTGTTAACTTTGTGTCATGTTTAGGTTAGTTCTCTTGAGTTCCCTGGTGGGGCATTACACATAATCAAGAGTTGAGAAGGTCTACAAGATAGAGAAAATCCTCTTCTAAATTATCTAATTATGAGATTTTGTTTGTAGAAGAGACAAAGCCTATGTTATTAATTTCTGATCAGACAGAGCCAGCGACCTTTAAAGCTTCTCTGAAGGATGCAAACTTTGATCAATGGAAGATTGTAATGTGAGAAGAAATGGAGTCTCTAATCAAGAACCAAACGTGTTATTGGGTATCTCTTTTGCCTTATCAGAAGGTATTAAGGAATAATTGGTTTTACAAACTAAAAGAAGAAGATGGAGGCTGAAAATTATTTTGTGCCAGACTAGTTGTCAAGGGGTATGCTCAGTAGCAAGGCATCAATTTTGATGAAATTTTATCTCCAGTGGTGAAAATGACTACCATTAGAGTTGTTTTGGGTTTGGATGCAACTTGGGATGTGGAACTTGAATAGTTCAATGTTAAGACCACCTTTCTACATGACAATGTTGATGAAGAGTTGTATACAGAGCATCTTGAGGGGTTTGCAAAAAAGGGCTAGGAATATCTTTGTTGTAGGTTGAAGCGGAGTTTGTATTGGCTTAAGCAAGCCCCAAGGTAATGGTATCTCTAATATGATTAATTGATGATAGAAAATAGCTTTGTACACTCTAAAGTTGATCCATGTGTCTACTTTAAACAATTATCTGATGGTGAATTTTTTCTTCTCCTACTTTGTGTGGATGATATGTTAGTGTAGACACCTAAAATTGACCAAGTGTATCTCAAGTATTCCAAACTATAAATCTCAGCCAAATGCCTTAAAATGTCATCTCAATGCAAATCAAAAGGACAAAAATCAAATCAAATCAAAAGATCAAATAATTAAATTCAAGCCTAAAGGGATTAATCAAATTATGCAATTGATTTTTCGATTGTATAGTTCAAATAAAAAAGATTAAATCCAACCCAATCACCCTTTTGTTGGTTGTATCCCCGGTTTTGGCTTGTTTCCCTAAAATTTTGTGTTGTCTCTGGTTTCGTGTTTAAAGTAGAAGTCTCTTAGTTGTTATACCTTTTCCCTGTCAAAGTTTTCATGTTTTCAAGTCTGAATCTATGAGAATGTGAAAAAACCTTGAAACCCTAGGTCTTGTTTGGTGTTTTGAATTGAAAAGAAACCCTGAGGTGTTTTTTGCTTATGTTTTGCTGTTACTTTTTGATTCACTTAAGTCATGTGTTACATTCTGATCGCCTAGTCACATAACTTGAATGGAATATTCCCTTTTTCTTCTAGACTTGGAAATTAGCTTGTGTCACGTAGTCTCACTCAAAATTAGAGTATTCCTTTGGCATTTCTAGACTTTGCGATTAGTTTTTATCGCATAGTCGCGGGATCAGTAAACAGGTCAGTAGTATATGAAGGGACCCACAAATAGGTCATGATGTCACATGAAATTATTAGTAGCTAAGGTTTTGTCACAAGACATCACGATCTCTTTATGTCACATAATCCCTAGATGGGTCTGAGGTTAAGTAAGTTGTGCAAAGATTTAGTCGCATGGTCTCTAGAAAGGTTGCCAGTAAAGTGAAAGTTGCCGAGACTTTGCGACTAACTATATGTGGTTTGAGGTAAAAGCAAAGTCAGGTTGTCGCCAAATTTAGGAGATGACTCAGCTTCCCGTTATGCAATGTAGAAAAAAATGATCAAATGAGACATGTGTCAAAAGGTAAGTGGATTTGAAATACTTATCGCGTGGTCGCCAAATGGTAAGAATTTATTTAGCGACTATGAGACTAAATTAAGGGCTTGTGTTTGTCGAAAAGTCTTTGAATATTTTAAGAGTATAATGGATTACTTGGCAATTTGGCGGGAGCCGTCAGATGAAGTAATTAAAAAATCCTACGGTGGTCAAAAATTATGAGAATAAGAGAGTCCAAAAGGAAAAGTACTCGCGACTTAGAGCTAGGGGTATGTTGCAAAGTTGTCAGATGAAGTAAAGGGCAAAGTACCTGTCGCGTTCTCTCAAAAGGTTTTGACACTTAACATTTGTATTTTGCAATCGAGCGACTAAGGGTAGTCGCGGGGTCATGCAAAGGAAATAAAACATTTAGTGACTGGGAGATAACCGTGAAAGCTAAAAGTGATAGTTAGTCACGTAGTCTCCGAAAAGGATGTGAGTTAGTGCTAACCATTTGCGACTTTGATTTCTTCATTGTCATGTGATCGCCAGATGATAACTTTGGTTAACAAAGGTAAGGAAAGTTGTATAGTTATTGTGTCTCTAGAAAAATCATGGGTCAAAGACTGGGGTCAATGACAGAGAAATTGTATGTAGTCGCATGGTCGCCTGATACCAAATATTAAGAAAAGGTGGCAGTATCTGATATGACAATGTGAGTCACTCATCGTCCAATGACAGGCTTAGATTTTGATTACTGTGCAAAAAGGGGTAGCTGAGATGTATGACAGTGAGCCAATCCCATGAAGACATGTCATCTCATTTGAATTCTATAAGGTTTTTCTGAGGATTTAGTTTTATGAATTTGATTTCCTGTCACGCTCATGGAACTACAGCTAGGTTTTCAATCAATTTCGCAGTATGTTGAATTAAAGACAGAATTGATGTTTTCCAAATTATGAGCTGTGAACTTGGAACAGTTACTATAAGGGGCTGATTGTGTATTCATTTTCATTCATCTTGCTTTCAGAATTTCAAAATGAAGGAGATCTAAGTATTCTGAAAGAGAGAAAAATCAGAGAATTGTAGAGTTTTCTATTGCTTAAAAGTCATTATTTCCCAAGAATTGTGCATAGGGGAGTAAGTGAATCTCAGAGATAGATTTGTTTTAGTATCAGTAAAGAAGAAGAGATTCAAGCATGGTAAACATGGAGCAAAGTAGTCAGTGTAGCTTCGACCAGTGGTGGAAGTGAAAAGGTAGAAGAGGAGGCAAAGGGAAAACCAAATTATTCTAATGAATTCCTCAGATTTCTTCCTGGTTCAAGTCAGAACAAAAGAGCAAATTCCAATGTGCTCATGGATGATTATTGTGATATATGAGATGCTGACACTCTGGGAACAACAGGTTTTTCACTTTTTACTTACTTTTACAAGAATTCTGATAAAGCTATCCCAGTGTCAAACCCTTGGACTTGTGGTTTAGCTAGATTAATTGTTCCTGATGTCTACATATATGTAGATTTGTTCCTAGATCTTGCCAACCATTATGATGTTTTGTCTAAAACAATTAAAAGGAATGATGGCACTGCCCTACTGATCCTTAACATAAATTCATTCATGCAAACTTTTGGCTTATATAGCACTATGTCTACCAGAATTGACATGACAAAGCAGGAATAGAGATATAATTTAAAGCCTGGTATTGCTAGAGGATAGTTGCAGAAACATATGCTAAAGGAGGTGAGAAAGTATTTAGATCCTATGTCTAGGAAAAGCCCATATTACTATAAGGATTTACACTTCTACATTAAGTATATCACCTATGCCCTATGTAGAGTGCTAGGGATAGATGGGGAAGCAGAGAAGGTCAATGCTATCATTTTGATGATGGTGCTAGATCTAGAGGAGGTGCATTCTAGCACTAGTTATGATTACATACAACATATCATTGATCAGATGCATGAGGGTATCATTGCAACTCAGAAGAAGTTAAAGGACCCTAAGGAAAAGGAGTCCAAGTTTTTCCATTATTCCATTCTTATGCATCTTCTGTTATATTTCAATTTTGTGATCATGGATGTGGATAATTTGGCCCCTCAGAGGTTTTACCAGGAAGGATCTAATCCTATCCAATTTTGGCTGAGGGTTTGGAATTACACATCTAAGGACTGTGATTATTGTGCTTTCTAGAATTGGATTGTATATCCAATAATACAAAGTCTGGGCATGAGCAGGACAAGATTCCCACTTAAGATTATGAAACTGCTAAGGCCATGTGACTACACTGATAAGTGGGAGGGAAAACATAATTGGGGTGATTTCTTCTTGGAAGAAAATTATACTATCGTTAGGGTATATGGGTGTATTCACCCACCTCATCTCTTACCTTACTATGTACCAGCAAGAGTGGCTGCAATGGAGTTTATATGGTAGCTATTTTTAATAGACAATGAGCATTTTGCACCACACAAGAAAGGGGACTTTGACCCCTAGACAGTTCAAAATTTTTAATTTTACAATTGGTAAAGGTGCTATTGATGCAGTGGGCCAGTGTTTGGAATGGTGCAGAATGGGGGCAGCTCGTTATAGATATATTGACCCGTAAGGCTTCATGGTAGGGGTGAGAAAATTGTATACTCCTACAATCCCTAATACCAATGTCCACTGTGAATGCATAGAGGAAGATGCAAAAAGGAACATTTTGGATGAAGATGACATTCAGACAAGAAGAATAAGGATTCAGGAGCTGCTAAATCTTGAACGACAAATCAAGAGAAATGGGATGGCTTTTCAGGGTTTTTACCCTGATCTCCCATATTTTCATAAGATTAAGGCCATGATAGATAATTATTATGTGCTTACTGAAAAAATTGAGACTGTTATTGACAAGAAAGGTGCCCAAGGGCCAGATCACTCAGAGTCTGAATATGATAGTAGTAGTGACAGTGATTATGCATGTCCTACTAGATATGTTCTACCACAAAAAAATATTGTTGAAGTACCACAACTGCATGGAACAGAGGGCCACATTGTTGATTTGATAGTGGTGACACAACCTGATGACATAGAAGAGCCTACTGCTAAGAGGTAGAAAATAGAAATAGGTCAGCCTTCAGTTGAGGAGCAAGATAAGAAAAGGGATAAGGCTAAAGCCCTAGTGCCTGGGAATAGGTTATATGATCATAACCTAAGAAAATCGATTAGGGAAGGCAAGAAGCAACAACCTAATTTGGAGGAGAAGGTTGAATTGCCTCTTAAGGCCTATGTTGATGAAAGATTGATCCATCAACAACAATTTTTGAATGATGACAACTTTGTCAAAACTAAGGAGTTTAAAGACTTCCTAAGATGGTACAAGAAGGAGCAGATAAGAGCTCAATTGACAATTGATGGTAAGGAGACAATAAAAAATGAGGCTTTTGTGGCTCTACAGTCTTATGATCCTAAAAGTGAGGACATTTCACCTGAGGAGGCTAGGAGATTGGTGTTAGGCAGTGGTATATTATTGGCCGAGGGATGGGATTTGACATTTGCCTTCATAATTGACCAGATAAGAAAATAGCCAGATCTCAAAATGGCTAGTGAAGTTCAGATGGGAGATGTAGTCAAAGGATTTGGGTATAGCCCAAAGTCTCAAGCTTTTGCAATGTGGAGCCTATGCCCAAAGGATCAAAAGCCCCAAGTGGTGAACATCCAAGAGAATATGTTTGGTAGTCAGATGGTATGTATAATGCAGAATATAGGGGATTTGGAAATATCCCAAATCATGACACAATGGGCTCACTTAAATGAGGACAAAACTAAACAGTTGTCTGATAAGTGTAGCACATTGTTAGAAGAGACAAGTGCATTGGCCAAAGATCGAGAGATGTACCATATACAAATGCACCAGCAAGATCTGGTGATAAAAAGATTGATGAAAGAATTGGAAGAGAAGCCTTAAGGTGATGTATGTGCCTGTACAACCACAACCTCTACAAATTGAAGACAAGGCAAATTCAGAACAAGTGGTTGAGGAAAAGGTTGAGGAAGAAAAATGAAAAGAAATTTCTTTGAGAGAATTAAGAGGTCTTTTACAACATAGAATTGAAATCCTAAAGGATAAGACCGATGTTGTACTTAATGCCTATAATAAGTTGCCATCTTTGCATGCTGAGGTGATGGCGCATCTGGCTATCTTGAACCCCTATTTTACTAAGTGGTTTACCAGGGTACAATTGTTTGAAAAAATAGCATCTTTTCAAACCCTATGATCAGATTTACTGAAGATAGTGACAGAAGTTGAGGATGAGATCAAAAGGGTCAATATTGCTCTCTCATTCTTTAAAGGAAAATTGAATCAAATAGAGGTTAAATTAAGCCTCTTTTCTGAAGAATTTAATAGATTTATTCCTTCCTTAAGGGGAGATGATGATCAAGTAAAAGCTTTAGATGCCTGGAGAAATGAATTTGATAGCAAGATGCCTAGAGATGAGGCATTTATTTTGGGGATAGATGTGGATATAGAAGGATTCAATAAGATATTGGATGAAGCTTTCAAGGCAAAAACTGACATCAACAAGTTTCTAGTAGATGTTAAGAACATCACTGATGCTAGATGGGATAGGCAAAAGGCCCAAGTACAAAGTACTCAAGACTTCAAATGGCCATCAGATGATAAAGTGAAAGCATGGGAATCGATGACCACACCCAAGAGAAAGAAGCCAGCAGTTGAAGAAGTCTTGGACGATGAGTAAGGGTGAATACTTGGCGCCTCACTATTGAAGATAAAGAAGTCAATTATTACAAAAGGAAAGTGTAGGTGAGTATGTAAGAATGATCATCTAGACTCGACATAAATACTACTAGTTACCATATATACAAATCTGAATGAAGTTGCCAGATCGAGAGAAGAACAAAGAATATCTATTTTCATCTTTTGACTTGGTCGTTCCATCGCTTCTTCTCTCTCTTTCTCTTTTGTCTCTTCTGTAGTCTTAGGGTTAGGTTTTCTGAGACCATCTGAAGCTTGTAGCATCCTTTTGAAAATGATTCTAAGATGGTTGAAGACCTATATACAGAAGAGCATTGTATTTTTAAAGGAGGATGAAATATAATGTAAAAATTAGACTTTCTGAATTAGTGTCTGTGTTTTTCAAGCTTCAAAGATTCTTCATGTATGAAAGCAGGATCATATAAATAAAATACGGTGAAATTTTACTCTTCTCTATTGTTATCTCTTTACTTCTTGTGTATGCTTTTTTATGCTTAAGCCTGTAAGGCAGTCTAAAGCATTTTGGTTACAAGGTGACTATCTAATTACTTACAAGTTTCTTTGAAGCAAAGAACTAAGTTTTGTGGGTAATTTCAGGGAGCATATCCGTATTTGAAGATTTGATACAATATTTTAGAGGTAACTAGATAATCTTTAAGGTAGTTTATCTGAATTGCATATAGGTTGTAAGGTAGCTTATAGTGTTTTGTTTCTATGAACCCTGAGCTTATTGACTCTGTAACGCAATAGATAGGCACTGATCTAGGCTTTTGTCTAATAATCCATCAACATCCAAACTTCAAGAACTTTCAAAATCATTTTAATCAAAATATTTCTGTTACTAAAAAAAAAAAAACTAAACTCAGAAAAGACTCATGTCAGCAGGACAGTGTCCATTTCAGTGATTCCTTTAAGAGTGAATTAGTAGGTTATCGCTCCTAAAAATAAAAGGAAGAAGGATGCAAATCCTTGTCTCATTGGTTCATGTTATGAAAACCATAGCCTGGATTATAATACTCTATTTCAAATGCAATCTCTAAAGTATTCTATAAGTTGTTATAGTGAGGTTTTAGGTACATAATCAGTGAATGAATTAATCCACCAAATACATAGGCTGAAATATCAGTAATCTTTAAAAGGTAATACCTGCCTAAGTCTGTGGAGCTCAAAAATGAAGAAGGATATTATCCAATCCTTAGCAATTAGCCTTTCTCTTGCCTAAAAGAGGTTGCATTCAAGTATATGAGATATACTATCATCATTAGGTAAGTGTTGCAAGAAAAAGTGCTAACAAATTGGTGACTCTGCTAGGGAATAGAGATTTTAAAGTTTTGTTAAGAATTTGTAGAATATCTCTTGCCCAAGTAATCAGAAATCTCTGACACTTAAAAGTTTAACTTGTTTACAAATTATACTTGTGGTTATATTTAAGGTACCCTTTTGATAGGTATTCATCCCAAGTTGTTGGGTGGCGACTCTAAAAGGAACATCTTTGAGATTAGTGCAAAAGAAATAAATGTCTTTCAAAATGAATACTATGTCAAGGGTGAGAACTGATCCTAAAAGGGTATTTTATGAGGGACTCCCATCATCCTCAAGGATAGGAGTGTCTTGGAGGAAAAAGAGAAATCAAGTTAATATGGATGAAACCCCTTTAAAAGGTAAAGAGGTTAATATCAAGAGAGATATCAATACCAATCAGCATTCTCATGATGGAAATACTTCAGAATATCAGGAGGCTACTGAAAGAGTACTAGAAACACCCACAGTCACTTCTACCTCAAATGAGAGAGAGGGGATTACTAGACCTAGTTCAAATTCAGAAGATGCCCCTTCTGATATGCTAGCAAATGAAGAGAAGTTCATTTTGAAACAGCTCGCCCTAGTTCAACAAATGAAAAAGGAAAGAGAAATGAGAAAGAAAAGAAATGATCATAAGGATCT
>MU224226.1:1715071-1726801 GCA_018584345.1 Thuja plicata
GGATGTATTAATGAAGTTATTTGTTCAATCCTTAGTTGAGGATGCATGAGAATGGTTTAGAAGCCTTGCTAATGGCTCTGTTGTTTCTATGGATGAGTTGATTGAATTGTTTAAAGATCAGTATGGAAACAAAACAAATAAAGGATTTTTATTGATTGAGTTCAATAATATCAAGAAAAATTACAATGAAGAGGTTATTGAGTTTAACACAAGGTTTCAAAGAGCTATGCAAAAACTATTTTAGAAGATAAAGATAGATGAAGAGGTATGTCTAGCAACTTATTTAAATGCTTTTGATTCCAAGATGGGATATGCTCTAAGAGATAAAAACCCTAGAACTCTTACTGATGCTTATAAAATAGCAGTCAATATTGAAATGAACAGAAGAGTATCTGGTAAGTTAAACATAAGGGATGATGCAAGGTTTAGTAAGAGCAATCTGAAAGAGCCAGAATATAAAGAATATAGAGCTCCTCAGAATAATAGACCTTACAATACTACTTACAATCCTCATAAAAGAATGCAAAATCATCCGTATGGAACTCAGTTCAAAGATGGAAAGCCTGTTATTGCACCTAAAAAATAAAAAATAGACAATAAGACTCCAGACCCCCTACATAGAAATTTTGTCCATTTCTGCAATGAGGATAGTTCGTGTGAAGCCTGTGACGCCCCTCATAACCCCAAATTTTGTGTTGTCTCCTTGGATTTAAGGAAAAGTGAGGAATAGGAAAAAGATGAGGGGGAACACTGTGATCATAGTATGACAAATACTTTTTCATGCCATGATGTTGATTCAAATAGTGAGGAGGAAAATCATGATTCCTTTGTCTCACAAAAGAGGATTGAGAATCATCACCAACAGATCTTATTTGATAGTTAAACTGATGAAATTGATGATAGTATAAGATGTTATGCTCAAGATGGTCAGGATGTTCCACTCATAAGGAAAGCTTCAAATGAAGAGAAGGCTAGAATCACTATAGAGTTAGTAAATAAAGCTATAAGCAATTACCACTTGAGGAACAAGGTGGTAGGTGGTGCTAGCAGCCAACCTTCAGGTGTCTTTATAAAGGAACATAAGGAAGACACTAAGTATGTTCAGAAAAAAGAAGGACCTAATGAAAATGTAAATAAACATAAGGTCAAGATTATTACAAAAGCCATAGAGCCAAATGTTGTACAAGAGGAAGAGGTGAGAAGACGAAAAAATTGTTCCTACCCAAAAGATAGAAAAAAAAAAGATAAAAGAGTCAGTTCAAAAGGAACACAATGAGGAAAATGATGTTATTATTAACAAATCAAGGTGTTCAGATATGAGATACACACCAGTAGATATGGGTCAGTGCCTGTCCTAGATGACAATTAAGGTTCCATTTCTAGAAATGATGAGGATCAAGAACATAAGGAAAAAGTAATGTCACTATTAAACAGTGTACCCACAATAAAGGCTCAAAGTCCAGTGGAGGTTTCTTAGAAGCCAACTACCAAGGGAAATGAAGTAGAGGTGTTGACATCTAAAATTCCTCAAATATTCTTAAATGCAACTTCTCCAAAAGTTGTTGACCCATTTATTCTCTCGTTGATAATTAATGATAAAATGCTCAAGAATTGTATGATTGATTCAGGAGCCTCTAATATAGTTATGCTAGTTGAAATCATGAAGGTAATGGGGCTATAGGTTGATACACCTTATGGTAGATGTAGAGCTATGGACTCCAGAGAGGTCCCTATAATTGGTACTATTGAGGCTATGCCTTATAGACTAGCAGTTTTCCCTGATGTAGTGATGACTATGAATGTTCTTATGGTTGACATACCACCTCATTATGGCATGTTGTTATCAAGGAAATGGAGTGCTTCAATGGGTGGTAGTATACAAAATGATTTATCATATGCTACTTTCAACATTGTTGGAGAAAATGTTAATGTCTTGAGGGAGAGACGAACTCCCCACATGATAGAAAAATATGAGGATAATAATGTAAACTGTTGCATTGACATAGACATGGAAAATTTCAGAATGCAAAAAGATGAACATAAAGATCAAGAAGTTGACCCTTTGAACAGAGAATTAATCTTGTAGGAATATGGGTTATGGAAAATGTACTTTGATGGTGCTTTCTCTAAAGAAGGATCAGGGGTAGGAGTATTATTGATATCTCCATCAGGTACAACTTTTAAGTACTCATTTCTGTTAGCCTTCCAATGTACAAACAATACTACATAGTATGAGGCTTTATTCTTAGGACTTGAAATTGCTATCAAACATGGTATAAAATGTTTAAAGGTTTATGGTGATTCTGAGTTGGTGGTAGCACAAGTCAGATCTAAATATGCTGTAAAGAATGATAGATTGAAAATGTACAAACATGCTATTTGGGATCAACTTCAAATGTTTGATGCTTTTAATATAAACTGGTTAGAAAGGTCAAAAAATATTATGGCTTATTTTCTAGCAAATGTTTCTTTGAAGAATGATGATTTGACCTTACATGGAGTATCAATACTAGAAGTCAAAACAAGACCAGTTGTTTTGAACAACATATACAACTGGCAGCTGTTCCAGGATGATCAAGATATTTTGAGGTTCATGTAATGTTTAGATCATTATGAGAACCAAAGTATAGATTGTAGTTCCTTACTGGAAAATGATAATGGGAAAGATTATATATTTGGAAATGAAGTTGTCCAATTAAGTTCCAATCAGATTCCTAGGGGTTTGGTTGAACTTGAAGCATTGTTTATAAGTCAGCAAAATGATACATCAAAGTTAAGCAATGCTAATATTGAGAATCTAGAAGAAATAAACTTAGGATCTGAAAATAATCCTCAAATAGTTTATATTGGGAAGGGTCTGGATTCTCATGTAAGAATAAATCTGATCAAGCTACTGAGAAAATACAAACATATCTTTTCTTGGTCATATGACGACTTGAAAGCATATAGAGAGGACCTTTTTCAGCATGAAATCCCTTTGAAGTTAGATGTGAAGCCATTTAGGCAAAAACACAGGCCTATTAACCCCTTGTTGGCTCCCAAGATGCAGCAAGAATTGATGAAACTCAAAGATGCTAGGATAATTCAACCCATCAGACATTCAACTTGGGTATCAAATCTAGTGCCTGTTAGAAAGAAAAATGGTGACATCAGATTGTGTGTTGATTTTAGAAACCTCAATATTGCTTCATTGAAAGATAACTATTCACTGCCAAATATGGAAGCAATGTTGCATAAGGTGATTGGTTGTGAATTTTTTTCCATGATGGATGGTTTTTCAGGTTACAACTAGGTTTTAGTTAAAGAAACAGAGCAGTCTAAAACTGCATTTACTACTCCTTGGGGAATGTATGTGTATATCAGAATGTCTTTTGGATTAATAAATGCAGGGGAAACTTTTCAAAGGGATTGCTTTCAGGGAATTCATAGATCTATTCATGGTTATTTATCAAGATGACTTGACTACATATTCCAAAAGGGATATTGATCACTATGATCGCTTGGGTAAGTTTTTTAACAAAGCATTGGAATATGGTGTTTCACTGAATCCTAAGAAGTGCAATTTTGCAGTCAAAGAAGGGAAGTTGCTTGGACATATAGTGTCCAGGGAAGGGGTAAGGATAGACCCTGAGAGAGTGGAAGCAATTCAAAGAGTGTTTTCTCCAAAGAATTTAAAAGGTGTGCATTCCTTTTTAGGAAAGATAAATTTTGTCAGAAGATTTATAGTCAATTTTGCATAAATTGTTAAACCCATTGTAAAATTATTAAAGAAAGATGCTAAGTTTTTTTGGAATAAAGAAGCTCAACAAGCATTTGGAAGAATAAAAGAGGCAGTGCAAGAGGCTCCAGTTTTGAAATCTCCAGATTACACTAAGCCTTTCTCTTTGTTTTCATTTGCCTCATTTCATACAATTGCTGCCATATTTCTTCAAAAGGATGAACAAGGATTTGAACATCCCATAGCTTTTTATAGTAGATCCTTGCAGGCTGCAGAGCTTAATTATGAAATAATGGAAAAGCAGGCTTATGAATTGGTGAAAGCTGTAAAGTCTTTTAGGCCCTACTTGGTTTGTGCTAAGGTGCAGGCCTATGTTCCTCATTCAGCAGTAAAAGATATCCTTACACAGTCAGAGGTAACTGGTAAGAGATGTAGGTGGATTACAAGAATTCAACCTCAAAGTCAATATCACCAAACTAATAAGAGGACAGGGCTTGGAAAAACTTATGATAGAAGAGAATCTAGATTTAGTACAGTTGAACCAGACAGAAATACATGACCAAGCTATTACTAGTATAGAAAGGAAACCATATTATACTGATATTGTTTTCTTTCTCAAAAATGCTAAGTGTCCTGATCATTTGTCTGAAAATCAGAAGAGGAGTCTGAAATTGCAAACTCAAAGGTATATTTTGATCCAAGGAGATTTGTTTTGGAAAGATAAGAATGGTATACTATTGTTGTCTTAACAAATACCAAGCTGAGAAAGTTCTGACTGAGATGCATGAAGGGGAATGTGGAGGTCTCTTTTCTGCTAAAACCACCACCCATAAGATTTTGAGATCAGGGTATTATTGGCCTACCATGTTCAAAGATACGTATATTCATGTCAGGAAATGTGAACCATGTCAAAGGTTTTCCAATAAATTGAAATTTGCAGGTGCTCTGTTGTTGAATCCAGTGAGTACTGAGGCTCCTTTTGCTATGTGGGGGATTGATTTTATTGGTGAATTTCAAGAGAAATCTAGTGCAGGGCATAGCTGGATATTAGTGGCCACTGATTACTTTACTAAATGGATTCAAGCTATCCATACGAGGAGAGAAACAATCAAGGTGGTTATTGAGTTTCTCATGGATAGCATTTTGACCAGGTTTGGTGTACCTAGTAAATTAGTAATGGATAATGCTATGAGTTTTAGATCAGAAGAAATGACAAGTTTCTATGAAAAGTATGAGATTATAATATCATACTCATCCCCATATCACCCACAGGATAATGGACAAGCTAATTCTAGCAATAAAAGCATATTGAAGATACTAAAGAGGACTTTGGAACAAAATAAGAAAACATGGCACACAAAATTGAAATTAGCTCTTTGGGCTAATATGATAACACTCAAGAAGGAAACTAGTAAGTCTCCTTTTGAGTTGGCATATGGTTTACAAGCAAGGTTGCCAATTAACAATCTACTACATGTTTACCAATTCATACAAGAAGAACATTTAGATGTCTCTGACCAGATGCAAGACATGATGATATAGTTGATAGAATTAGATAAAAAAAGGAGAGATAGTCAGAGAAAGAACATAAGGTTACAACAAAAAATAAAGTATCTGTTTGACAAAAGGGCTACTGACATAAATTTTCAGGCTGGTGACTTAGTTCTCCAATAGAATGCAAGGGCGGAAGACAAAGGTAAGCACAAAAAATTTGAGTCTTTATGGCTAGGACCTTATATTATTTCAGAACATTTTGGCAAAGACTCATATTTGTTAAAAAATATGGAGGGAGAAAGTTTTGAGTTGCCTGTGCATGGGCAATGTTTGAAGCCTTTCTTTAAGTAAAAATCAAAGCCAGTACACAAGTAAATATGTATCATATGTAAGTCTTCCTTTTCTTTGTTTGTAAGTTCTATGAATATTTCCCTTTTTGTTTTTGGTGTTCTGCTCCATTTTTGTTGTGGTCTGCAACCAGAGATTATGTGGTTCTTTGCCATAAACTATGTTTAGCCAATCCTCATTAGAGCCACTATTGGTTGTATTCCCAGTTTTGTCTTGTTTCCCTAAAATTTTGTGGTCTTCTCTCTCTGGTTTCATGTTTAAAGAAGAAGTCTCTCAGTTCTTATACCTTTTCCCTGTCAAATTTTTTGGGTTTTCAAGTCTGAATCTATGAGAATGTGCAAAAACCTTGAAACCCTAGGTCTTGTTTAGTGTTCCAAATTGAATTGAAACCCTAAGGTGTTTTTTTCTTATGTTTTTCTATTACTTTTTGATTCACTTAAGTCATGTGTTACATTCTGATCGCCTAGTTGCATAACTTGAATGACATATTCCCTTTTTCTTCCAGACTTGGCAATTAGCTTGTGTCACGTAGTCTCACTCAAAATTAGAGTATTCCTTTGGCATTTCCATACTTTGCAATTAGTTTTTATCACGTAGTCATGGGATCAGTAAATAGGTCAACAGTATATGAAGGGACCCACAGATAGGTCGTGATGTCACAGGAAATTATTAGTAGCTAAGGGTTTGTCACAAGACATCATGATCTCTTTATGTCACATAATCGCTAGATGGGTCTAAGGTTAAGTAAGTTGTGCAAAGCTTTAGTCGCATGGTCTCTAGAAATGCTGCCAGTAAAGTGAAAGTTACCGAGACTTTGCGACTAACCATATGCGGTTTGAGGAAAAAGCACAGTTGAGTTGTCGCCAGATTCAGGAGATGACTCAGCTTCCCGTTATGTAATGTAGAAAAAAATGATCAAATGAGACATGTGTCAAAAGGTAAGTGGCTTTGAAAGACATATTGCGTGGTCGCCAAATGGTAAGAATTTATTTAGTGACTACGAGACTAAATTAAGGGCTTCTGTTTGTTGCAAAGTCTTTGAATATTTTAAGGGTATAATGGATTACTTGGCAATTTGGCGGGAGCCGTCAGATGAAGTAATTAAAAAATCCTATGGTGGTCGCAAAGTCTGAGAATAAGAGAGTCCAAAAGGAAAAGTACTCATGACTTAGAGCTAGGGGTATGTCACAAAGTCGTTAGATGAAGTAAAGGGAAAAGTACCTATCATCTTGTCTCAAAAGGTTTTGACACTTAACATTTGTATTTTGCGATCGAGAAACTAAGGGTAGTCGCGGGGTCTTGCCAAGGAAATAAAACATTTAGTGACTGGGAGATAACCGTGAAAGATAAAAGTGATGGTTAGTCATGTAGTCTCCAAAAAGGATGTGAGTTAGTGCTAACCATTTGTGACTTTGATTTCTTCATTGTCGCGTGAACGCCAGATGATAACTTTGGTTAACAAAGGTAAGGAAAGTTGTATAGTCGCTGTGTCTCTAGAAAAATCATGGGTTAAAGACTGGGTTCAGAGATAGAGAAATTGTATGCAGTTGCATGGTCGCCTAATGCCTAATATTAAGAAAAGGCGGTAGTATCTGATATGACAATGTGAGTCACTCATCGTCCAATGACAGGCTTAGATTTTGATTATTGTGCAAAAAGGGGTAGCTGAGATGTATGACAGTGAGCCAATCGAATGAAGACATGTCATCCCATTTGAATTCTGTAAGGTTTTTCTGAGGATTCAGTTTTATGAATTTGATTTCCTATCATGCTCATGGAACTACGGCTAGCTTTTCAATCAATTTCACAGTATGTTGAATTAAAGACAGAATTGATGTTTTCCAAATTATGAGCCGTGTACTTGGAATGGTTACTATAAGGGGCTGATTGTGTATTCATTTTCATTCATCTTTCTTTCATAATTTCAAAATGAAGAAGAGCTAAGTATTCTGAAAGAGGGAAAAATCAGAGAATTGCAGAGTTTTCTATTGCTTAAAAGTCATTATTTCTCAAGAATTGTGCACAGGGGAGTAAGTGAATCTCAGAGATAGATTTGTTTTAGTATCGGTAAAGAAGAAGAGATTCAAACATGGTAAACATGAGTAGAGCGGTCAGTGTAGCTTCAACCAGTGGTGGAAGTGAAAAGGTAGAAGAGGAGACAAAGGGAAAACCAAATTATTCTGATGAATTCCTCAGATTGCTTCCTGGTTCAACTCAGAACAAAAGAGAAAATGCCAATATGCTCATGGATGATTATCATGATATACGAGATGCTGACACTCCAGGAACAACAAGTTTTTCACTTTTTACTTACTTTTACAAGAATTCTGTTAAAGTTATCCCAGTGTCAAACCCTTGGACTTGTGGTTTAGCTAGATTAATTGTTCCTGATGTCTACATAGATGTAGATTTGTTCCTATATCTTGCTAGCCATTATGATATTTTGTCCAAAATAATTAAAAGGAATGATGGCACTGCTCTGTTGATCCTTAACAAAAATTCATTCATGCGAGCTTTTGGCTTATATAGCACTATGTCTACCAGAATTGACATGACAAAGTAGGAATAGAGATATAATATAAAGCCTGGTATTGCTAGAGGACAGTTGTAGAAACATATGTTGAAGGAGGTGAGAAAGTATTTAGATCCTATGTCTGGGACAAGCCCATATTATTATAAGGATTTACACTTCTACATTAAGTATATCGCCTATGCCCTATGTAGAGTGCTAGGGATAGATGGGGAAGAAGAGAAGATCAATGCTAGCATTTTGATGATGGTGCTAGATGTATAGGAGGTGCATTCTAGCACTAGTTATGATTACATACAACATATCATTGATTAGATGCATGAGGGTTTCATTACAAATTAGAAGAAGTTGAAGGACCCTAAGGAAAAGGAGCCCAATTTTTTCCATTATTCCATTCTTATGCATCTTCTGTTATATTTCAATTTTGTGATCATGGATGTGGATAATTTTTCCCCTCAGAGGTTTTACTAGGAAGGACCTAATCCTATCCAATTTTGGCTGAGGGTTTGGAATTACACATCTAAGGACTGTGATTATTGTGCTTTCCAGAATTGGATTGTATATCCAATAATAAAAAGTCTGGGCATTAGCGAGACAAGGGTCCCACTTAAGATTATGCAATTTCTAAGGCCATGTGACTACACTGATAAGTGGGAGGGAAAACATAATTGGGGTGATTTCTTCTTGGAAGAAAATTATACTATCATCAGGGCATATGGGTGTATTCACCCACCTCATCTCTTACCTTACTATGTACCAGCAAGAGTGGCTGCAATGGAGTTTATATGGCAGCTATTGTTAACAGACAATGAGCATTTTGCACCACACAAGAAGGGGAATTTGACCCCTAGATAGTTCAAAATTTTTAATTTTACAATTGGTAAAGGTGCTATTGATAATTGACCAGATAAGAAAATAGCCAGATCTCAAAATGGCCAGTGAAGTTTAGATGGGAGATGTAGAAAAAGGATTTGGGTATAGCCCAAAGTCTCAAGCTTTTGCAATGTGGAGCCTATGCCCAAAGGATCAAAAGCCCCAAGTGGTGAACATCCAGGAGAATATGGTTGGTAGTTAGATGGTATGGAAAATGTAGAATACAGGGGATTTGGAAATATCCCAAATCATGACACACTGGGCTCACTTAAATGAGGACAAAACTAAACAGTTGTCTGATAAGTGTAGCACATTGTTAGAAGAGACAAGTGCATTGGCTAAAGATCGAGAGATGTGCCATATACAAATGCACCAACAAGATCTGGTGATAAAAATATTGATGAAGGAATTGGAAGAGAAGCCTGAGGTGATGTATGTGCATGTACAACCATAGCCTCTACAAATTGAAGACAAGGAAAAATCAGAACAGGTGGTTGAGGATAAGGTTGAGGGAGAAAAATGAAATAAAATTGCTTTGAGAGAATTAAGAGGTTTTTTTACAACATAGAGTTGAAATCCTAAAGGATAAGACTAATGTTGTACTTAATGCCTATTATAAGTTTCCACCTTTGCATGCTGAGGTGATGGGGCATCTGGCTATCTTGAACCCCTATTTTACTAAGTGGTCTACCAGGGTACAATTGCTTGAAAAACTAGCATCTTTGCAAACCCTAAGATCAGATTTACCAGAGATAGTGACAGAAGTTGAGGATGAGATCAAAAGGGTCAATATTTCTCTCTCATTCTTTAAAGGAAAATTGAATCAAATAGAGGTTAAATTAAGCCTCTTTTCTGATGAATTTAATAGATTTATTCCTTCCTTAAGGGGAGATGATGATCAAGTAAAAGCTTTAGAGTCCTGGAGAAATGAATTTGATAGCAAGATGCCTAGGGATGAGTCATTTATTTTGGGGACAGATGTGGATATAGAAGGATTCAATAAGATATTGGATGAAGCTTTCAAGGCAGAAACTGACATCAACAAGTTTCTAGTAGATGTTAAGAACATCACTGATGCTAGATGGGATAGGCAAAAGGTGCAAGTACAAAGTAATCAAGACTTCAAATGGCCATCAGATGATGAAGTGAAAGAATGGGAATTGATGACCACACCCAAGAGAAAGAAGCCAATAGTTGAAGAAGAAGTCTTGGACGATGAGTAAAGGTGAATACTTGGTGCCTCACTATTGAAGATAAAGAAGTCAGTTATTGCAAAAGGAAAGTGTAGGTGAGTGTGTAAGCACAGTCATCTAGACTTGACATAAATTCTACCATCTACCATGTATACAAATCTGAATGAAGTCGCCAGATCGGGAGAAGAGAAAAGAATATCTATTTTCATCTTTTGACTTGGTCGTTCCATCGCTTCTTCTCTCTCTTTCTCTTTTGTCTCTTCTGGAGTTTTAGGGTTAGGTTTTTTGAGACCATCCAAAGCTTGTAGCATCCTTTTGAAAAGTATTCCAAGATGGTTGAAGACCTATATATAGAAGAGAGTTGTATTTTTAAAGGAGGATGAAATATAATGTAAAAATTAGACTTTCTGAATTAGTGTCTGTGTTTTTCAAGATTCAAAGCTTCTTCATGTATGAAAGCAGGATCATATAAATAAAATACGGTGAAATTTTACTCTTCTCTATTGTTGTCTCTTTACTTCTTGTGTATTCTTTTTTATGCTTAAGAATTTAAGGTAGTCTAAAGCATTTTGGTTACAAGGTGACTATGTAATTACTTACAAGTTTCTTTGAAGCAAAGAACTAAGTTTTGTGGGTAATTTCAGGGAGCATATCAGTATTTGAAGATTTGATACAATATTTTAGAGGTAACTAGATAATTTGTAAGGCACTTTATCTGAATTGGATATAGGTTGTAAGGTAGCTTATAGTGTTTTGTTTCTATGAGCCCTGAGCTTATTGACTCTGTAACCCAATAGATAGGCACTGATCTAGGTTTTTGTCTAATAATCCATCAACATCCAAACTTCAAGAAATTTCAAAATCATTTTAATCAAAATATTTTTGTTACTAAAAACAAACAAACTAAACTCAGTAAGGACTCATGTCAGCAGGATAGTGTCCATTTCAGTGATTCCTTTGAGAGTGAATCATTAGGTTATCCCTCCTAAAAACAAAAGGAAGAAGGATGCAAATCCTTGTCTCATTGGTTCATGTTATCAGAACCTTATCCTGGCTTATAATACTCTATTTCAAATTAATCATTGCAATCTCTAAAGTATTCTATAAGTTATTACAGTGAGGTTTTAGGTACATAGTCAGTGAATGAATTAATCCACCAAATACATGGGCTGAAATATCAGTAATCTTTAAAAGGTAATACATGCTTGAGTCTGTGGAGCTCAAAAATGAAGAAGGATATTATCCAATCCTTAGCAATTAGCCTTTATCTTGCCTAAAAGAGGTTGCATTCAAGTATATGAGATATACTATCATCATTAGGTAAGTGTTGCAAGAAAAAGTGCTAACACCTTCCATGGCTAATTTAATTAAATGATGGAGTTATTTAATTCCTAATATCTTTGAGACAACCAACCAACTTTTCCTCCATTTGAAAACACCTCAAATATTTTGACTTAACCAAACTTTGATCATGATCAACTCACTCTATCCCCTACCCTTGGGAAAATGCTATAAATACAAGCCATTTCCTTTGTGTTTGGGATCCAAGAATTTCAAGAGCAAAAGCATCCTTA
>MU224226.1:1754567-1778334 GCA_018584345.1 Thuja plicata
TGGTTTCTCACCTGCACACTCAATTCAAATATCAGTAGCCCGAGAAAATAAATATACATCATAAAGAGATAATTATTATTTAGAACATAAGAACATCATCCATATACTAAGTTATTACTAAAGATCACAAGATTATGTAATTCTTATCTTAAACATTTATCATAAGGTAAAATTCACATTGCGATAAATTGAAATTCAACATTTAAATCAGATAATTCTAAATCTCTTCAATAACCATAATATAATCATAATGAGTTTTTTTCTGAATTTATAATTTCAAAATAAATGTCCAAACTAGAAAACATAATAAGATCCATAATGTTCGTCATAAAGCATCATATGTTCATGCATCCATAATAATCAAATCCGTGACATAAGGCATAAGGTCCATAATGTCTAATAATGCATCAAAAGTAAAGTATCATATGCTAAATCTATCATAAGCAAGGACTAGAAAACTATGATGGGGGTCCGGGATGGGCCTCACAGTATGTTATCTAATGCTTAGTCTATGTGCTTAAGTGTTTGTTCATGGGTTGATAGTTGTGTCACCCAATATGGTTACTCTTGAAAAAAAATGGAGGATGTCTGTTGCTTGAGTTATAGAAGTGAAAATAGTCACTTATAAGACCTTACCTCTTATGTGTGTGAGGATTCTTGGTTGTCTGCGCTTGCTAAACTATAAACACGATAAATCACTATGATTAGTGTGTAGTTAATTGATGATTGACTTTTTCACTAAGGATATGAGTGCCTGCCAAAAATGAGGATTTGGCTTGTGATAAATGATGAAAATATGTATTAGATTGTACAAGCTATGCATTTTTCATGTGTGATGCAAGGATTATGATACTAGATCTTCATGAGATTCATGGGAAATGAATCTAGCATGAAATGTATGGAAAGGGAAACTATAGAATTTTGTAAAAATAATTGCATGTTACATCTTGCATTTATAGATGCATGAGATTTCAAAGGAAAAGAATAGAATTGTCAAATTTATATTGCATGAACCAATGGCATGTGTTATTAAACAATGATGTAATCATTGAGACATATATATTTTGAGTATTTGGTCATGTTCTTTAGTGCACCTTGGATGTAAGGTATCGTATAGATTTTACTCCCTCCATGTCGCTAGTCTTTGTCACTCTGTATATGTGATTTAATTTTCATTTGGTTTTTTTATTTTCAACTTTGATGAACTTGAAGAGATGAAAGGCTAGTTTGAAATTTTTAAGTTTTCTTGTGACCATCTAGCCACCAAATTTTCTATTTATCTATCAAATGTGGTTTGGTGCAGGAGCACCCTAAGGTCTTTAGATAGATCTTTAGACATTTTGGCTTGTAGGGTGGTTTTCCAACCATCCATGAATAAGGACTAATCTATAAAGTCCCTAGTGTGTTTTGAGGTGTGATTAGAGTTAGGAAGATTAGGGTTTGTGTGTTGATTGAGTTTAGTTGATTCTATGGGTCTAGAACCTAGAAGTCAACTCAAAAGTCAAAGGGTTGACCAAAGTCCCAAAGTGGGAATATTTTTAATTTTTTAATGTTATTAAGTCATTTGAGATCAATTAGTAAGGTTTGGAACCAATTAGGACCCTCAAAGTTGAGAAAGTCACGTTTTGACAAAAGTTGTCAAAGTTGTCATGAGAAGATTTCTTAGATTTTAGGAATTGACTCTTATGATGCCCAAATCCCAACTAGAGGGTTTAAATATGTGGGATAGAAGTATATAAGGTTATTTCAACCCTAAAATGACAGTTAGATTTCATATTGTACAGACTGGTGTTTGTAAAGAACCAATTTGCAGTGTAATTAAGCTACAAAGCCATCATCCATCAATTTATTGGATTGAATGGATTGAATGAAAGCATGGAGAGTGTCTGAAATGTAATTCTTAAGATATTTGTGGCATTATTTTTGTTGATTTTTCTTTCTGGTTAGGTTTTGTTTAATTTCTTTTATTTTGTAAGTTCATTGGCCAGTTTTGGTCCAGTCATGTAAAGAATGGCTTTTCTTAGTGTTCCCGTGGTTCAAACTCCATGACCACTTGGAATAAATTAGAACCTTGTATATACTTTGTAGATATGGCTTGTGGAGTGTGTGAGTGAAGGGGAAGCTTGAGAAAATTTAGGCCCTAGGTGAGTACTGGTTATTTTGGCTAGGGTGACTGAATAGTGCAGGTGCAATGAAGGTTGAAGAGTGATTGGTATGTGCAAATCAAGGATAGAGGAGTGTAGGGGCATGCAGTGAAGACCTTTTTATGGAAGGAGAAGTTATGAGGAACTCAATTGTTTAGTTAAAGAAGCCTAAGAAACCAAACCAGTCTTCATGCCCTAGAAACCCTTATTTTTAGGGGTTTGGTGAAAGTCCACTATATGGACAAGGTAGACATCTGAGACCTAGAAAATATTTAAGGGAAGGAAAAACCCACAAGGAATATGCAATTTTTTTCTAGGGGTGTTAAGGTATTTTAAGAGAAAATCCATATTTTCAGTGTGTACGAGGGTTAATAGGCCTAAAAAGGCTACAAGGCCTAAAAGGCTAGTCATTTGGAACTCGATTGGGAAATGGATGAAAGATCCACAAAATTGGATCCATAGGGGTTGGGCTAGACCTAAGAGGAGTCAGGAAATCAATCCACAAGATGTTGAAACCATTCAAGGTTTAGGTGACCAGGGAAGGCATGAAAGAGTAGAGCTATGGAGAAGGGTTTAATGAAGTGTTTGAAGTTGGTGGAGTGCTCCTAGTGTGTTAGGGGATCAGAGATGTGTCCTCTATCTAGGGTAGTGATAGATACCCTAAAAGAAGACCAAGAGAAGGGTATTAGAGAGAGCTAGAAGGCTCTCAAAGAGGATCTCCCCATCAAATTGGTATTAGAGCCATTTAAAGGCTTGGGAGTGAATTAGTGCATGTAAGAGTGGAGTGAATCCATAGTTGAGAACATCATGGTGAATAATGCAAAGTTGGACAAGGATTTGTCATAGAAAAAAATAAAGAATAGGCTTCTTGAAGAAGTAATGGAGGAAATGAAGATAATATGGCAGAAGTGGTAGAGACTGCCAGCAAGTTGAGAGAAGAAATGCATGAAGGGATATATAAAGGAAAGAAAATAGTAGAAGAGGAAGTATAACCAGAGCCTGATCCTCTTCTACCTGAGGAACCATTCCTCAAAGAACTCAAGGCATTGAGTGGGAAGGCTCTAGAAGGAATACCAATATTCTCTAACAAGATAGACACTGAAATCATTATGGAATGGATTGAAGGGATGGAGAATCACTTCGAGTGTGATGGGATTACTGAAGCACAAAAGGTGAAGATAACCAAATCAAGGCTAAGAGGGAAAGCACTCATATGGTGGAAGTTCTTGTAGGAAGAAAGAGAGAAAGAGGGAAAGACGCCCATATCAAATTGGAAGACAATGGTTGCAAAGGTGAAGGAGAATTACCTTCTAGAAGACTATGATATTCAACTGCATAAGAAGAGGTACAACATTAGGCCAAAATACATAGATGTGCTAGCCTATCCCAAATAATTTCAAAAACATTGTCTTAGATCAAGAATCCAGGAGACAGAGAGCATCAAAGTTGTAAGATACCTTAATGGATTAAGGTGTAACATTCAAGAACTTAGTCTCTTAGCCCTGACTTCCATTCATAGTTGTTTTCAAATGGCTTTGAAAGTGGAAGTGAAACTCAAGAAGAGGAAAGATTCTAGCTCCAGAGGTAGAGGAAGGGGTAGAGACAACAAAGATGGCCATAGAGGAGGTTCAAGTGGAAGAGGTAGTGATAGTAGAGTAAAAAGTGACTCTAGATACTCGGAGCAAGGACAACAAACAAGAAATAGGGGTGGATACAATAATAGAGGAAGAAGTTCTTACAATAGTAGCATAGGAAGATCATGAGGTTTTGGTAGAAGCTCCCGCTTTTCTTCCATGAAATGCTACAATTGTGGATAGATGGGGCATCCTTCATATAGGTGTCCAAATAAACCAACATCCTCACAAGGGGAGAAGAAGATAGCTTATGTCCAAGAGGAATATTTCTCTAAACAATCAGAGGTGAGTCTAGATTGAGAGAAAGGAGAAAACCTTAAGTTGAGAAGAATCCTAATCAAGAAACCCACCAAAGATGAGCACAAGCAGAGGAGGGATCTTTTCAGAATGAAGTGCAAGATATTGGGGAAAGTGTGCAAGGTGATCATTGATTCAGGGTCAATAGATAATGTCATATCTAAGGAGGCAGTAGAGAAGTTGAAGCTCACTAAAATCCCACATGTGTGTCCCTATAAAGTTACATGGTTGAATAAGGGTAAAAACATCTTGGTGAATGAACAAGTGTGGGTAGAATTTTCCATTGGAAAGTATTAGGATAGGATACTATGTGATGTGTTGCCAATGGATTCTTGCCATCTGTTGCTTGGTAGACCATGGTAGTATGACAGAGAAGCTATCCATAATGGGAAATATAACAAGTACTCCTTCAAGAAAAATGGGGTAACTTTTAAAATCTAGTCTTTAATAGAAGAGGACATAGTGGAGAAGATAGAATCTAGTGCCATGTTGATGAATGGAAAAGAATTCCTAAGGGATATGAAAGATGAAGAAGTTGGCTATGCAATCTTGTTAAAGCCAAAGGAGGAGGAGACTCATAAGAAAACACCTATGCCAAAAGAGGTGAGAGAACTATTGGATCAGTTCAAGGATATAATTTGTGAGGGTACACCAGCTTCACTACCACCAAAGATGGAGATAATTCATCAAATTGACTTCATACCAGGATCATCCTTGCCGAACAAATCTGCATACAAGATGACACCAAACCAAAACAAGGAGATAGCCAGGCAGGTGCAAGGGTTGTTGGATCGGATGGATTAGGAAAATCATCAACCCTTGTGTTGTCCCAGTGGTGTTGGCTCATAAGAAGGGAGGTAAGTGGAGGATGTGTACTGATTCTAAGATAATAAATAGGATAACTATCAAGTATAGATTTCCAATTCCTAGGATAGAAGACTTGATGGATTGCTTGGGGGGTGATAAGTACTTCTCTAAAACTGACTTGAAGAGTAGGTACTATAAAATTAGGATGAAGGAAGGTGATGAGTGGAAGTTTTCATTTAAGACTATAGAGGGGTTGTATGAATGGTTAGTTATGTCCTTTGGGCTTACCAATGCACCAAGCACCTTTATGATGGTGATGAATGAGGTCTTGAAGGAATATATAGGAGTTTTTGTAGTTGTCTATTTAGATGACATCCTCATATTCAGTAAAACCAAAGAGGATCATATGAAACACTTGGAGTTAGTGTTGAAGATGTTGCAGGAGGAGAAACTCACCATAAACCTTGAGAAGAGTGAGTTCATGAAGGAAGAGCTAGCCTACCTTGGCTTTGTGGTTTCCAAGGGTGACTTGAAAATGGATAAAGAGAAAGTAGAGGCTATATTGAATTGGCCTACTCCTAAAATAGGGACAAAATTTAGGAGCTTCCATGGGATAGCCCAATTCTATAGTAAGTTCATAAGGAGATTCAGTGAGATTTGTGCTCCAGTCCTAGAGACTATCAAAGGAGGATTGAAGACTAAATTCATATGGACGAAGGAAGCTAATGAAGGGTTTGAAAGGTTGAAAAGGGAAGTAGCCACTCAACCTATCTTGTTTTTACCTCTCTTTGACAAATAATTCATTGTGGAGTGTGATGCAAGCAGCATTGCAGTAGGAGCTGTCCTAAGTCAAGAAGGCTGGCCTGTGGCCTTTTTCAGTGAAAGACTAAATGAGGCTAAGTTTAGGTACTCTTTCTATGAATTGGAGCTATATGCTCTTGTGCAAGCCTTAAAGAAGTGGAGGCATTATCTATTTCCTAAAGAGTTTGTTGTCTTTATAGATAACCAAGAATTGGGTTACATAAACACTCAAGACAAGCTTATCTTGAGGCGCATAAAGTGGATGGAGTTCCTATAGTCATATACCTTCACTATAAAAAATAAGAAGGGGGTGTAAAACAAAGTTGTAGATGCCCTTAGTAGGAGACTACTTAGCATCCAAGAGATCCATTTGCAAAGTACAGGAGTTGAAGGTTTTAAAGACCTATATGAGGGAGATTTAGATTTCTCAGAGATTTACAAAGTGTGCAAAGATTTTGAGAATATATTTCATAGTGAGTTTGTAGAGTATACATTGCAGAATGGGTTTCTATTCAAATGCAATCAACTTTGTATTCCAAAAGGCTCAATGAGGGAGAACCTCATTCAAGAGAAATATAATGGGAGTCTAAGTGGACAATATGGACTAATTAAGACATTGGACTTAGTGGAAAGGTTCTATTGGTGGCCAAATATGCAAAAGGAAGTGAGACGATATGTGTAGCAGTGTGGCATATGTCAGAAGGATAAAGGCACTTCATCAAATGTAGGACTTTACCAGCCATTACCCATCCCAAGTAGACCTTGGGAGTGCATAAGTATGGACTTCATAGTGGGGGTACCTAGGACTCCAATTGGTTTAGACAATGTGTTTGTAGTGGTAGATAAGTTTAGTAAAATGGGCCACTTCATACCATGCAAAACAACACATGATTCCAGCCATATTGCCTACTTGTTCTTCAAGGAAATAGTGAGGATTCATGGCCTACCAATGAGCATTGTTGTAAACAGGGATGTGAAGTTCATGGGTCACTTTTGGAAGACCCTACATAAGAGACTAGGTACAAAATTATCCCATGGATCTGCCTATCATCCTCAAACAGATGGGAAGACTAAATTAATTAATAGAGTTCTTGGGAACTTGCTTAGATTTCTGACAAAGGAATATGGACAAGGATGGGAGCAAGTTATTCCACATGAAGAATTTGCCTATAATGAGAGCAAAAATAGGACTATATGGAAAATTCCATTTTAGATTGTGTATGGGACACATTCAAGGGGTGTGATGGAGCTGAGAGACCTCAAAGGATATGAGGGAGTGAGTGAGCACGCTAATGATTTCACACAATCAATGAAGGAAGTTCATGAACAAGTGCAAAAGACCTTAATGGAGGCCAATCAGAAGTTGAAGACACAAAAAAAGAGGGAAGAAGAGATTTGCAGTTTGAAGTGGGCGAGTTAGTAATGGTGTTCCTTAATAAGGCAAGACTACAAAAGGGGATACATAGTAAGCTACATATGAAAAGAATTGGACCTTATAAGATATTGGCTAAGTATGGGCCTAATTCTTATAATGTGGAGTTGCCCAAAGAGATGTCAATCTCTCCAATCTTCAATGTGAAGGATTTGATCAAGTATAAGGGGCCAGATATGGATGAGTTGTAGTATAGTATAGAGGTGTATAAGGATATGGGAGAGTTCAAGACTCTGGAACAAGTCAAGCCACAAGTGGAAAAGATATTGGATTCAAGGGTAAAGACGAAGATAAGAGACAAAGTCTATATGGAGCATCAAGTGAAGTGGAGACAATAATCAGAGTCAGAAGCCACTTGGATAGCTGAGAGTGACTTCAAGAAGCATGGAATCAGTGAGGAGTTCCTGACACCAAAGGTACCTTAACTTTCTTGTTGCAGGGGGGATGGTGCAGGAGCACCCTAAGTTCTTTAGATAGATCTTTAGACATTTTGGATTTTAGTTTGGTTTGGCCAACCATCCATGAATAAGGACTAATATATAAATTCCCTAGTGTGTTTTGAGGTGTTATTAGAGTTAGGAAGATTAGGGTTTGTGTGTTGATTGAGTTTAGTTGATTCTAGGGGTCTAGAACCTTGAAGTCAACTCAAAAGTCAAAGGGTTGACCAAAATCCCAAATTGGGAAGATTTTTAAGTTTTTAATTTTATTAATTCGTTTGAGGTTAATTGGTAAGGTTTGGAACCAATTAGGACCCTCAAAGTTGAGAAAGTGACATTTTGACAAAAGTTGTCAAAGTTGATGACAACATTTCCTACATTTTAGGAATCAGCTCTTATGATGCCCAAATCCTGAACAGAGGGTCTAAACATGTGGGATAGAACTATATAAGGTTATTTCAACCCTAATATGATAGTTAGATTTCATATTGTACAGACTAGTGTTTACAAAGAACCAATTTGCAGTGTAATTAAGATATAGAGCCATCATCCATGAATTTATTGGATTTAATGGATTGAATGAAAGAATAGAGAGTGTCTAAAATGTAATTCCTAAGATATTTGTGGCATTATTTTAGTTGATTTTTATTTTTGGTTAGGTTTTGTTTAATTTCTTGCATTTTGTAAGTTCACTGGCCAGTTTTGGTCAAGTCATGTAAAGAATGGATTTTCTTGGTGTTCCCATGGTTCAAAATCCATGACCACTTCAAATCCATTAGAGCCTTGTATATAGTTTATAGATATGTCTTGTGGAGTTTGTGTGTGTAGGGGAAGCTTTAGAATATTTAGGCCCTAGGTGAGTAGTGGTTATTTTGGCTAGGGTGACTAAATAGTGGAGTTGTAATTAAGGTTGCAGAGTGATTAGTATGTGCCAATCAAGGATAGAGGAGTGTAGGGGCATGAAGTGAAGACCTTGTGATGGAAGGAGAAGTTCTGAGGAACTCAATTGATCAATTAAAGAAGCCTAAGAAACCAAACCAGTCTTCATGCCCTAGAAACCCTTATTTGTAGGGATTTGGTGAAAGTACACCGTATGGATAGGTTAGACATCTAAGAACTAGAAAATATTTAAGGAAAGGAAAAACCCACAAGGAATATGTAATTTTTTTCTACGGGTCTTAAGGGATTTTAAGAGAAAATCCAGCTTTTTAGTGTCTAGGAGGGCTGATAGGCCTAAAAATGCTACAAGGCCTAAAAGGTTAGTAATTTGGAACTCGCTTTGGAAATGGATGAAAGATACACAAAATTGGATCTATAGGGGTTGGGCTAGAACTAAGAGGAGTCGGGAAGCCAATCCATAAAAAGTTGAAACCATTGGAGGTTTAGGTGATCAGGGAAGCCATGAAAGAGTAGAGCTATGGAGAAGGGTTTAATGAAGTTTTTGAAGTTGGTGGAGAGCTCCTAGCATGTTAGGGGCTTGGAGAGGCATCATCTAGTTAGGGTAGTGATAGATACCCTAAAAAAAGACCAAGAGAAGCGTCTTAGAGAGAGATAGAAGGCTCTAGGAGAGGATCTCCCCATAATGGTTCTTGTTGACTTTTATTTCTATTGAATTTGAATAACTTTTGAGGTTTGAATTTGGAATTTGTGAACCTTGTTTTGAGATTTCTTATGAACTTGAGGTGGCTAGGATGTGTGTGTTTTATTTTGCTAGTCATGTCATGTGATTTTAAGTGATGTTCTCTATCATGTACAATGTGGAACAATCATAGAATTTATAAGGGAGCAGATTGCAAAGAACATACCATTCTCATTCCTGCATTCATACCTTGCTTGAAATATTTTTTTATCATGTGTGAAAAGTTCAAAGTATAATACCATGAACATGGTTCTGAATATTAGATATGCAATGCATGAAATAATTAGCATTGATGAATATGCTTAATGTGAGTTTTCGATACTATGAGGAGTGGTGCATGGATATTCTTGAGATGAAGGATTCCATGAGAAGGGTACATTTTATAAGCCGAGTATAGTATTACCAACACATGGGTAACTATGCATGAGGAATTGTGTGAAATTATAATTGAGGCATTTGCATTTGATGTACTCAATGTTTGACAAGTAGGTCGACATCTCTTGATGAAATGGACTAGAATTATTTTGTAATGATAAAATATTGGTTTTCTTGAAAGAATAGTCAATAAATCCTTTTGTATTATGATTTACTTGCCAGATGGCTCAAATTATGTGTTTTCCTATGATGAATGAGATTGTTCATGATGAAAGGCATGATCTTTTGACTAGTTGACTCATTTTGTGTTTTCCATGTATCCGTTTAATACATTATTGTATGAAAATAAATCATATGATATGCCTGAGTTGCATTGGAAATGTTACTTTCCGGTGAGGGTTACTGAATGTGGATAAAATAGGGAAGGGTAGAAGTGATGTTTACTTTTTCACTCTACCTGCCAGTAAAAATCTGGTATTAAAATACTTTGGCTAAAGTTGTTTGCATATATTTTCTTAAATATGCTTCCTATGTTTAGTCTCCCTACCACATCCATGATTATGTTCTACATTAGGCATATGTGCTTTGTAGTTAGTTTTACTACTGCAACAGATATCCCCTGCATTTTGTATTTTTTTATAGGCTATAGGGTTGGGAATTTTGCGAGGAGGTAGAATCCCAAGAAAATGTAAGGCTTTGTGGTTGGGCTGAAAAATGCCTGAGCCACACTCCCGTCTCAAGTTGGCTGATGGACAATTGTCCGAGGGATTATAAGACAAGGATTTATAGATGGACACTTCTCCAAGGGTGGGCTTATGAGACAAGGATCTATAGAGGGACATTTGTTTGAGGGCTTATGAGACATGGATCTATAGAGGGAAAATTGTCTGATGGCACCTATGTAACTTGTTTCATGATCGACCTTAATGGTCTTTCTTTTATTGTATACTCTTGATGTAGGACACACTTGATACATATTTAATTTTATGTACAATGATGAATTATTATGATATATTGAAATACTTATTCTTGGAGTAAGCATAGTCGCATAGATTAAATTATGAATACTTATTTATGGTAAGATGTACCATTTATTTGATTCACACTGTCTTATAGATGAAAGCATATTTTGTTATGATGTATTGAGTTAAAAATTTATCTATTAAATATTATTGTGACGAGATGGGCATGAGAGCCTAGGTCACATAAATGGAAAATTGGATCCACTAATCTTTACAGGTGATTTTCAAGCATGCATGGCTAATTTTTCACTTCGCACGTACCACAGGTTAGATGTTATGTATAATGATTTTGTTCTACTTATTTAAGATCAAGTTATGATCTAAATCTAAGTTGAGTTTTTTTATAGAAAAAATTAATCAAGTTATATGATTAAGTTGTCTCTTGATATTCAAATTTAAAATATGTTTGCATGAGGTATTGAATTGTGAATGATCCAACAATATTGTGATTATATATATAAGAGTGACAGGAATTTGGATCTGAGGTACCTAGTAATGTGCTCAACTCATTATAATGCCAGGGTATGGTATAGTAAGCACAGGTATGTGTGTGATTTATTTCTACTTGAAGGTATTATGCAAAATTACTCCTGAAAGCATTAGGATAAAGGAATGATAGATTTGATTATGTTAATAACATGGACTGATGCTTTCTTGTTGTTCCTACGACTGTAACAGATGAAATGGCACAACATAAGAAAGGGGGAATATTGTAGGAGAGAGGTAAGGTATCCTTGTAAAATTATAAACTAGCAATGGAATTCACACACTCACTCAAAGCTTGTCTATGGAATGATCAGTGATGCATGTGTGATTATTATCTTATGTTTACTTGCTTCAAGTGTGTATTTACATTATCCTTGAAAAGCGTGGCTTTGATGAATGTGAATGTAAATGATTTAAACTTGGTCACGAAAAGAAAGTAAGAATTAATTGAGAATTAAAATCATACTAGATGTAAATTCTAGTAAGAATTGCACTTGATGGTTCTACATATTTGTATTTATTTTTTTGTTTGTTAATGGAAGTTAGGTAACATATGGTTGAAAGTATGATACTAGAAAAAAAATATGAATCTTTTTGTAAGAACTACTTTCTAGACAACATATGCCACATCAACAAAAAAAATGAAAGAAAAGGGAGTAGATTGAAAAGAACATACCATTCTCATTCCTGCATTCATACCTTGCTTGAAATATTTTTATTTTATTTTTTATCATATGTGAAAAGTTCAAAGTACTTTACCATGAACATGGTTATGAATATTAGATATGCAATGCATGAAATAATTAGCATTGATGAATATGCTTGATGTGAGTTTTCAATACTATGAGGAGAGGTGCATTGATATTCTTGAGATGAAGGATTCCATGAGAAGGGTACATTTTATGACCTGGGTATAGTATTACCAGCACATGGGTAACTATGCATGAGGAATTGTGTGAAATTATAATTGAGGCATTTTCATTTGATGTACTCGATGTTTGACAAGTAGGTCGACATCTCTTGATGAAATGGACTAGAATTATTTTGTAATAATGAACTATTGGTGTTCTTGATAGAATGGTCAATAACTCATTCTTTTGCATTATGTTTTACTTGTCCAAATGGCTCAAATTATGTGTTTTCCTATGATGAATGAGATTGTTCATGATGAAAGGCATGATATTTTGAATAGTTGACTTATTGTGTGTTTACCATGTATCTGTTTAATACATTATTGTATTAAAATAAATTATATGATATGCCTGAGTTGCATTGGAAACATTACTTTCCGGTGAGGGGTGTTTAATGTGGAAAAAACAGGGAAGGGTAGAAGTGATGTTTACTTTTTCACTCTACCTTCCAGTAGAAATTTGGTATTAAAATACTTTGGCCAAAGTTGTTTGCATATATTTTCTTAAATATCTTGCCTATGTTTCATCTCCCTACCACATCCGTGGTTATGTTCTACATTAGGCATATGTGCTTTGTAGTTAGTTTTATCGTTGCACCATATAACCCCTGCCTTTTGTATTTTTTTTTATAGGCTGCAGGGTTGGGAATTTTGTAAGGAGGTAGAATCCCAAGGAAATGTAAGGCTTTGCGGTTGGGAAAAAAAATGCCTGAGCCACACTCCCGTCTCACGATGGCTGATGGAAAATTGTCTGAGAGATTATGAGAAGGATTTATAGATGGACACTTGTCCAAGGGCTTATGAGACAAGGATCTATAGAGGGACATTTTTTTGAGGGATTATGAGACATGGATCTATAGAGGGACAGTTGTTCGATGGAACCTATGTAACTTGTTTCATGATCGACCTTAATGGTCTTGCTTTTAATATATACCCTTGATGTAGGACACACTTGATACATATTTAATTTTATGTACAATAATAAATTATTATGATGTATTGAAATACTTACGCATGGAGTAAGCACAGTTGCATAGATTACATTATGAGTACTTATTTATGGTAAGATGTAACATTTATTTGATTCACACTATCTTATAGATGAAAGCATATATTTTTTATGATGTATTGAGTTTAAAATTTCTCTGTTAAATATTATTGTGATGAGATGGGCATGAGAGCCTAGGTCACATAAATGGAAAAGTGGATCCACTAATATTTACAGGTGATTTTCAATAATGCATGGCTAATTTTTCACTAAGTGCGTACCACATGTTAGATGATATGTATAATGATTTTGTTCTAGTTATTTAAGATCAAGTTATGATCTAAAGCTAAGTTAAGTTTAAAAAAAAGTAATCAAGTTATATAATTATGTTGTCTCTTGATAATGAAATTTAAAATATGTTTCCATGAGGTATTGACTTGTGAATGATCCAAAAATATTGTGATTATATATATAAGAGTGACAGGAATGTGGATCCGAGGTACTTAGTAATGTGCTGAACTCATTATAATGCCACGGTATGGTACAGTAAGCACAGGTATGTGTGTGATTTATTTCTACTTAAAGGTATAATGAAAAATTACTCCTGAAAGCATTAGGATAAAGGAATGATAGATTTGATTATGATAATAGCATGGACTGATGCTTTCGTGTTGTTCCTACGATTGTAACAAATGGAACGAAACAACATAAGAAAGGGGGAATATTGTAGGAGAGAGGTAAGCTATCCTTTTAAATCTATAAGCTAGTAATGGAATTCACACACTCACTCAAATCTTATCTATGGAATGATCAGTGATGCATGTGTGATTGTTATCTTATGTTTACTTGCTTCAAATATGTATTTACATTGTGCTTGAAAAGAGTGGCTTTGATGAATGTGAATGTAAATGATTTAAAATTGGTTATGAAAAGAAAGTAAGAATTCATTGAGAATTAAAATCATACTAGATGTAAATTCTAGTAAGAAGTGCACTTGATGGTTCTACATATTTGTATTGATTTTTTTGTTTGTTAATGGAAGTTAGATAACATGTGGTTGAAAGTATGATAATAGAAGACAAATATGCATCTTTATGTAAGAACTTCTTTCTCGACAACATATGCCACATCAACAAAAAAATGAAAGAAAAGGGAGTAGATTGAAAAGAACATACCATTATCATTCCTGCATTCATACCTTGCTTGAAATATTTTTTATTATTTTTTATCATAGGTGAAAATTTCAAAGTACATTACCATGAACATGGTTCTGAATATTAGATATGCAATGCATGAAATAATTAGCATTGATGAATATGCTTGATGTGAGTTTTTAATACCATGAGGAGCGGTGCATGGATATTCTTGAGATGAAGGATTCAATGAGAAGGGTACATTTTATGACCTCAGTATAGTATTACAAGCACATGGGTAACTATGCACGAGGAATTGTGTAAAATTATAATTGAGGCATTTTCTTTTGATGTACTTGATGTTTGACGAGTAGGTTGACATCTCTTGATGAAATGGATTAGAATTATTTTGTAATAATGAACTATTGGTGTTCTTGATAGAATGGTCAACAACTCCTTGTGTATTATGTTTTACTTGGCCAGATGGCTCAAATTATGTGTTTTCCTATGATGAATGAGATTGTTCATGATGAAAGGCATGATCTTTTGACTAGTTGACTTATTGTGTTTTCCATGTATCTATTTAATACATTATTGTATAAAAATAAATTATATGATATGCCAAAGTTGCAATGGAAACGTTACTTTCCGGTGAGGGGTGCTGAATGTGGACAAAACATGAGAGGGTAGAAGTGATGTTTACTTTTTCACTCTACCTGCCAGTAGAAATCTGGTATTAAAATACTTTGGCCAAAGTTGTTTGCATATATTTTCTTAAATATGCTTGCTATGTTTCATCTCCCTACCACATCTGTGATTATGTTCTACATTAGGAATATGTGCTTTGTAGTTAGTTTTGGGGCTGCACCAGATACCCCCTTCCTTTTGCATTTTTTTTATAGGCTGCAGGGTTGGGAATTTTGTGAGGAGGTAGAATCCCAAGAAAATGTAAGGCTTTATGGTTGGACAGAAAGATGCCTAAGCCACACTCCCATCTCAATATGGCTGATGGATAATTGTATGACGGCTTATGAGACAAGGATTTATAGATGGACATTTGTCCAAGGGCTTATGAGACAAGGATCTATAGACGGATATTTGTCTGAGGGCTTATGAGACATGGATCTATAGAGGGACAATTGTTTGATGGCACCTATGTAACTTGTTTCATGATCGACCTTAATTGTCTTTCTTTTAATGTATTCTCTTGATGTAGGACACACTTGATACATATTAATTTGATATACAATGATAAATTATTATGATGTATTGAAATACTTATGCTTGGAGTAAGCACAATTGCATAGATTAAATTATGAATACTTATTTATGGTAAGATGTAACATTTATTTGATTCACACTATCTTACAAATGAAAACATATTTTGTTATGATGTATTGAGTTAAAAATTTCTCTATTAAATAATATTGTGATGAGATGGGCATGAGAGCCTAGGTCACTCAAATGGAAAAGTGGATCCACTAATCTTTATAGGTGATTTGCAAGCATGCATGGATAATTTTTCACTTAGCACATACCACATTTTAGATGGTATGTATAATGATTTATTTCTAGTTATTTAAGATCAAGTTATGATCTAAAGCTAAGTTGAGTTCTAAAAAAAATAATAATCAAGTTATATGATTATGTTGTCTCTTGATATTCAAATTTAAAATATGTTTCCATGAGGTATTGACTTGTGAATGATCCAACAATATTACGATTATATATATAAGAGTGACAGGAATGTGGATCCGAGGTACCTAGTAATGTGCTCAACTCATTATAATGCCACGGTATGGTACAGTAAGCACAGGCATGTGTGTGATTTATTTCTTTTTGAAGGTATTATGAAAAATTACTCCTGAAAGCATTAGGATAAAGGAATGATAGAATTGATTATGATAATAACATGGACTGATGCTTTCTTGTTGTTCCTATGATTGTAACAGATGAAACAACACAACATAAGAAAGGGGGAATATTGTAGGAGAGAGGTAAGCTATCCTTGTAAAACTATAAGCTAGTAATGGAATTCACACACTCACTCAAAGCTTGTCTATGGAATGATCAGTGATGCATGTGTGATTGTTATCTTATGTTTACTTGCTTCAAATATGTATTTACATTGTCTTTGGAAAGAGTGGCTTTGATGAATCTGAATGTAAGTGATTTAAAATTGGTAACGAAAAGAAAGTAAGAATTCATTTAGAATTAAAATCATACTAGATGTAAATTCAAGTGAGAATTTCACTTGATGGTTCTACATATTTGTACTGATTTTTTTGTTTGTTAATGGAAGTTAGATAACATGTGGCTGAAATTATGATACTAGAAAACAAATATGCATCTTGTTGATTTTGTTTTGGGTAGGATGCTAATATTGATGAAGGAAAGGACACATTAGGATTGATTAAGTTTCTAACCATGATAAATAAGACCTTGGGTGGATTTATTGTTTCATGCTACATTGCATCCAAAATGGAAGTTGAAACCTTGTCTCATATGAAATTTCTATCTTTCTTAGATTGATGTTAACTTTTCATTGAAGCATCGAGGATGATGCATTCTCTAAGGGGAGAAGGATGTCATAACCCAATTTTGCGATTATTAAATTGTCTTGGGAAATAAATTTGGATTTCAAATTTTAAACAAAAAATTGAAATCTTCCTTTTATATCGTAATTTTTTTTTGGCAGACGGTTAGTTTTTTTTAAGTAGTGGTAATCAATGGGAGGGGACGAATAATTTCTATTCGGAAGGGAGTAATGTCATCTTGCATGCTCTTTCATCTCGTCACCAGAACTTTATGCTTGCCTTCTCCCACCAACAAAAAAAATCCTTCATCTTCTTATATATCTAGATGTTCTCCTTAATCCTTTTTTTCTCATTTGTGCAGCCAAAGAGGAGAAACAGAGTCTAAATAGAACCAAACTAGGAAAGTTTCACGGAAGGAAAGATCTTGAAGAGGAAGTCAAAATAAGTTGCGATGAGGTACAACTAGGTGCAGACTGAACAATTTACTATATCCCAACTCTAGGTTCTAAATATACTTCTCTTTCCTCAAAGATTACACAATTTGTTTGCTAGTGACCATGCTTTCTTAAACTTTATTCCTATGTTGGAAAGATGAAACATTTTTTTTGTGTGTTTATGTTCGAGAGTAATGAACATATGTAATAAGTATAGACAGTGTACCTGATATAAAACCATTATGCTTGTCTTTCCTCAAGTTTCCGCAAGTTCTATTAGCTACCTAGCGTTGTAAACTTTGCCGTAATCTTGGAAGTTTCTGCATGCCTGAGATTATGTGTTGAAATGAATTGCAGTTTAAATGATTGGTATCTCATTTTTATTCTAGTTCCTAGTACCATTTCTTTATTCCACCCTTGTTTCACAGCTAAGTTGGCTGAGACTCTTGCTATCTCTTGCCGTCGCCATACTGCTTCAGCCATGTCGTTGTTTGTGTTTGAAACTGCGTGGTTGTATAGGGATTCTACTTCTTTCATCATAGGAGTACGTTTGTTTATTCTTGTTTTGGGACATCATTTATGGTTATGTTGAAAGCCACTCTAGTAGACCAGGCTTTGATGTTGGTATATTTGTCTCAACTATCCATTCCATACACAGTAGATGGCGTAAGTTTTTTTAATATACTTTTGAAGACGTTTTCCTTTCTAGTTTTCCCCTGTGCGAGCCACAACCTTATTTTTACTGATTGGATGACTCCTTCCTATGCTCTTTTTCATTAACTATGTTTTTGGACTCCATGTATCATGTGAGTTTGGTTTTGTTTATTTGTTACTTGGTATCTTGTAATCTCTTTGTTTTTGTTATGATTGGGATGAGCCAACTGTGGCGTAGCTCGTGAATTATGTTTTACCATTAAATTTCTCTTCTCCTTCCTTTGCGCAATACGTTGCTTCATGTCCTTTTTCCGTACCTTGAAACTTGTTAGGCATCGTATTTGACTTGTGGTCTTTATCATGTGTTTTTTTTGTGAGACTTCCAAATTTGGTGTTAAATGGTTAGGCCTCATTTTAAAAAAAAAAAAAAAATATTATTTGAGGTTGTGATTTTCCCTGCATCGTCTATGGATTTGCTAACAACACTGTGTCAACATGAATCTTGGTGCATGTAATTTTTCTTTCTTCAGCATTACATTACAAATGTATATTCTGAAACCATTCTTTTGCTTGAATGATTTAGTTAACGAATTAGATAATGGTCAGGAACCATAAGGAAAACTATAAATACTATCATTTCATTGGGAAACATCAATGCACCTTCATGAAAAATCTATTAGATAGTTCTATCTCGGCATTGATATTTTGTTGTGTAATTACTTATGCATTTGGTTCTCGAAACACCATTGGGATGGATATGTTTAATATGATGTTTAAAATTATGTGTAATAGAATATAAAAATCTGGGTACACTGATGCGTTTGAGCATTTTATTTTATTTTTCTAACCTAATAAAAATATTGATATTATAGTGCAAAAATCAAATATAGTAATTTGTTTGAGACCGTGACTTATTAACATAGCTTGGAATGCTAAGTTACTAGAGAATTATTAGTTATGAATTTATTGTGAGATTAAATCTTTCTTAAAGGAAATGTAGGTGTCTACTACATCCTCAGATTTTAGAATGATTCATTAAATTTTTATGGGTAAAGATGGTTCACAAAAACATCTTGTTAATAGTTGCTTGGATGAATCACATAAATACCTATTTAATAAAATTGAGAGGAGGTAGAGTTGATTAGCTCCTTTTTAATTAAGAGTTCATAAATACCAAGCAGTGCAAATGTATCATGCATAACAATATATGGGAAAATGTTTACCTATGCCTTGTTTACTTCTTGTATTTGGATGCATTATGTTTCCTTATTGATATACTTGTGTATGGATTACTTACTAGCATTGTGACCTAATGTGATTGTAAGATGTATTTCAATATTAGCTAGGTATGCAGGGTGGTGCATTTAGTTTATTGTAGGATGCTACAAAAATTCATCCACATTCACCACATTCACTATTAGAGATATTTCTATAAACGATGCACTATACAATCAAGATATTTGTTTACTCAAAGAATAGATAATGTTGTGATAATGTTTACTTCTCTCTATAAGAATGATCAAGAAGGAATTAATAAGAATGTTTTTGGATAGCCAAGCAAGGGCTGAGAAATTTTTTAGCATAATTATTATATGTTCTTTCTGTGTGCTCATGTTATTTTATCCTAATACTTTAAAGTTTTCATTGCATGAATTCCATTTCTCCTAATAGTTTTACGTTGTTAGTCTTCCTCAAGCTGGGCTAGGCATCTTTTATGTCAGGAAAGATTTTGGGGAAGCATAACTGCTTCATGGTAGGGTGGAAACGCACTCCTACAATATTATTGCCTTGATAATTTATGTGAAATAGGTGTTTTTGAGCTATTGTTAGGAAGGTCTTCATGTTTGGCATATTATGAGATCCTTGTAACTGACCGATTGTCTTTTTTAATGACATTTACAATCTTATGTTAGTTTCATAAGTTCTTTTTATTTTGGCACTTCGACGGTTTGGTCAAAGACTCTCATGGATATTTTTGTATGTTAGAATGAATTTAGAATAAATGAGAGGGGAGGGGTGAATCTGTTATCCTCAAGTCTAGATGTAGCAAATAAAAACTTTCTGTATTTCAGATCTACTTGGCTGCAGTAGCATAAGTCAAAAACTTTAATCATATAGTTTACTATCAATTGAAATTATCTTGTAGAAACATAACAGTAAAGAAAACCATAAGCATTCACACAAGCTGACACAAGTATTTAACATGGAAACCCAATATAAAAAAAAACACCAGTAACATGCTACCAAGTTTTCACTCTTCTGAAGTGATGCCCTGTGAGGAGCCAACCCTGTTAAAGGTTACAATAACACACTGCTAGGTGTGACCTGGTTAAAGGATTTAATCACCCTGTCGAAAGTGGCCTTGTTAGAGGACTTAGAACATTCCAATTTGAATGTCACCTTGTTAGAGGATTTATACAAATGACTGTTAAGTTGACCTTGTTAAAGGATTTAACTGATACAATGGTAAGAAAGTAATCATCTGTTGTGATCTGGTACATACAACTTACTTTGCAATTCAGATCCAATTATAGCTCTGATGTTAACTTACTGGATAGCCTGCATTGTCATCTCAACCTTCTGATCTACTTGGAAATCCGTCAAGCAATCACACATGCAACTCTCTGCTTCTATTTTCAACCTTCTCTGCTAGATCATGCCAAACAATAAATTAACTATGCAAACCTCTTGCATACACATACACTCTTGCACACTTCATGAATAACCCCTTGACGTTATCATATACCTCTTTTTCTAGGTTAGATAAATCTTTTGCCACTTAAACAAGATCATAGATCTTAGGTTAGGTCAGATCCAATGGATCATTCCATCTTTGCATTACATTTACTTCTCCAAAGTAGTGTCTAATTAAATCTTGAAACCATGCATTAATTACGGTTACCCATACATTAAATGACATTGATCAATCTTTAATTAACATTACATATCCCAATAAAATTAACTAAGTCGGCGAGATATCTAAAATCTCATCATTAATACAATTACTGTAAGTCGGCCAACATCATTATTTTCACTCGGAAATATCAATGGTGCTCGGCATTGAACAACTTTTCTCGTCATGAACAACTTTACTTAGCACAAGCAACTTTTCTCAGCACAAGCAACTTTTCTTGGCACAAAACAACTAGAAAAACTATCTTTGAAAGATAAACAACTAATTACTTTGCCAGAGTGCCAACTGATCAAGTACACTTTTATTTTCCTTAACTCAACCATTCACTTGGTCATCTTGTTAAATCTTCTTCATCGACAATAGATATGGTACTCAAACAGATAACAATAGTCTCACTAATAAAGGTTTGACAACAATGACAAAATAATAATTGCTTGCATTGTCACTTTCCAACAATCTCCCTCTTTGGCATTGATGGAAACACAACATATTAAAACAATGATTTAACAAGCATAGTTACCAACCAATCCAAAAAGTCACCTGTGTTCCTTGATATGAATGAATCTTCATTAATGTATTTAGCTTCATTCTAATTCTTATCTGTAAAAAATTTCTCCTTTTGTGTCTATAATCACACTATAATCATCTGTGTCTAATCATCTGTAGACTCCCTCTAAGTAGATAATCACTTCAATGTTTTCAATAGTAACTTCTACCTCTATGTAATATTTCCTTCTTTTTAATCTCTCTTTCTCGGAAATCTCTTCCTCTATATAGGTAATCTCTCCCTCTTTGACAACAATGCCAAAGAAGTAAATATCTTTATCATGTAGATCTTTAGTATCATGCTGATCTTGTCATCTTGATTATGATTGATTTTTCTTTTCTATCCTTGTTCATCTTCACAACTTTAGCCAGCATCCTAAAGTGTGACTTACCGTGCATCAATGTGTCAAATATTTTGAATGTAATATTTGATGCAATAGTACCATACAAAACTTAATTAGCCTCAGTGAGGGGAATCAACCCCAATTTACCTCATAGATACTCATGAGCATCCTTGGGTAGTGCTTTTGTGAATATGTCTACTAATTGTTCTTTGGTGTTCACATAATCCAGTCTCACTTCTTTACTCTGAACTAGCTCCCTCAAGTAATGATACTTGATAGATATATGCTTGGTTTTTGAGTGCATCACAAGATTTTTAGAAATATTAATAGCACTTGTGTTATCACAATATATGACAACTGGGTCAGTGATTTATTCCTTCATACCTTTCAGTAGTATCTTCAACCACACAATGTTAGAACACTTAATTGCTACTGCCACATACTCGGCTTCAGCTGTAGATTGTGAGGTGTAGTTTTGTTTCTTTCTTTTCTAGGAGATCAATTTCTTTCCTAAAAGAAATGCTCCACTAGTAGTGCTTAACCTGTCATCAACATTTCCAGCCCAATCAGAGTCAGTGTAAACTTTGAGTTCAAACTTGTCATTCTTTTTGTAGTATAGACCATAGTCATCAGTTCCTTTCAAATATCTTAGAATCCTTTTTACTGCCATCATGTGAGTTTCCTTGGGATTAGAAGAAAACCTTGCAACAATCCCAACAGCTAGGGCAATATCAGGTCTACTGTGTACAACATACTATAGTTTTCCAATCATTGACCTGTAGAGTGTTTGGTTCACTTCTTTTGTGTCATCATCTTTTGTCAGCTTCTGTCCAGTAGCCATGGGTGTACTAACTGGTTTGGACTCTTCCATTCCAAAAGTTTTCAGTATCTCTTTGATATATTTAGATTGAGTGATATAGATACCATTCTTCATTTGATAGATTTGTAAGCCAACAAAGAGTATTATTTCACAAAGCATAGACATCTCAAACTCAGTTTGTATCTCTGTTGCAAATTTTTGACATAACACATCTTGTCCACTAAATATGATGTCATCTACAAAAGTTTCAGCTAATAATGTACCTTTGTTTTGCTTTGTCTTCAAGTACAGGTTGCTGTTTTCATTGGTTCTTGCAAATCCAATCTTGATCAGATAATTGTGTAATCTCTCATACCATGCTCTTGGCGCTTGCTTTAATCCATATAATGATTAGTGCAATCTGCAAACCATATCCCTTTTGTTTGGATCTATAAAACCATCAGCTTGCTCAATATTCACTTCTTCTTCTAAGATACTATTGAGAAATGTAGATTTCACATCCATCTGATAAACTTTGAATCCTTTATAGGCTGCATATGCAAGTAAGGTTCTAACACCTTCCAATCTTGCAACTGGAGCGAAGGTTTTACCATAGTCAATTCCTTCCTATTGTGCATAACCCTTGCATACTAGTCTAGCTTTGTTTCTTGTCACATCTCCATGTTCATTTAGTTTGTTCCTGAATACCCACTTTGTGCCAATTACATTTTTATCCTTCGGCCTAGGTACTGTTGACGGGGTTTTGCTGACTGGGTCTGCCAACAGTCATAAGTTGTCACCGGGTTTTGGAGAAATCGGCCAACTCCTCCTGCAAAGGTTGTCCAGGGGAAATAAATCCTTCGGCCCTCCAAGCACCTGGGTGTTAGGTCACGACGGTGTGGGGCTCGGTTGGGAGGGGTGACTATTTTCGAGGGGGATAGCTGGTTTATTCAACTCATCTTCTCCAGAGATTCGATCAAAGTAAGGTTTTCTGAGCGTTCTATACTTAGCAAATAAAATGAAAAAGATCCTGCAGGGTTAGAAGTATTTCATCTAACTATATTCATGCTAAAATGTCCGGAACATCAATAATACTCTGGTAAACTACACTAAATACCGAAGAAACACATAACCACCAGCTAGCATTTTATCAGTAGCGGGAATAAAGAGGTCGTTAATCTACTTTAAGATACCAGAGTAAAAGACATGAAGAACATCAAAACATGAAATACCATTAACTTAGAAGTAGGAATGCCAACAACATCATTGCCAGGAATTCTTCCTTCTTCATTACTATTCAGTCCAGAAAGCACTGGTGCGTGATACAATGGCGGCTCCAGGGGAGCATCTAACTATTGAGAATAGAACCATGGAGCATTCAGCTCTACAACTAAAATGAGAAATTACTTCTGCTATTGCTATGGACAACAAAAT
>MU224226.1:1778384-1801191 GCA_018584345.1 Thuja plicata
GGCTCCAGGGGAGCATCTAACTATTGAGAATAGAACCATGGAGCATTCAGCTCTACAACTAAAATGAGAAATTACTTCTGCTATTGCTATGGACAACAAAATCATCAATTTTGTTGACCCTCAGAAATGGGTCGATTTTCCTATTTATACAACTCTTTCTAACCCTAACCCTATTTACATTGTTTCAATAAAATACAATATCATCAATAGAATACAATATCCGGGGGCCGGTACTACCTGCGCCACCCTACAAAAGACCTGGAGATGGAATAGGTCTGTCATGTCAGAAGAATAAGATAAGAATATACATCAGAAGAATCAGTCTCGAGAAGAGAGCCGTAAAGGAGAAAGGAAGGAAATAGGTCCCTCGAGGACCGAGGCTACATGCCTCATAAATGGGAAATGTGGCGCTCTATCTCCAATGTGCTAGGTGTAACTCTGAGTGGCACCTTGAGAAGACCACCCTGTCAGAAGACCAACTGCCAAGCTGACGCCTCTTGATATGGCCAACCACCTTCTGACAACCTTTATTAACCACCTCTGAAAATGATCGGTCGGCCTCTGGGACCGAGACATGGATCACTTTAAAGAATACAAAATTGTTGGATCTGGAACTCTGGGGTCCGGGAACTTACGTCCCCAAAAGAATAAAGAATACTCAATGTGAGTTCTTCCCCAGCCTCTGGAGAAAGCTCAAGGTTGCTTGTTATCGCTGAAGGCCTGGAGGAGGCAGAAAATGCCATCCTCATCTATCTCTTTTAGGCTGGCCCTCCTGTGCCTGGCCACTTCAAATTGTTCCCCCAGATCCGGAACATTCCCTTTGAATTCATCTATCATTCTGTCAGTGTTATGACCCTTAAGTATCATCTTGGTTAGTTTCTCCATCCGGGCCCCATCTATTCCCTCCGGAGATTGATACCGAGATTTCATTATTTCATCAAAACTCCCCAAAACTGAATCTTCGGGGGTATAAGTATCTGTACTAAGGGGATCAGCCCCGGAAGCCTTTATCACAAAGGACTTGTATAAATTAGAAGAACACTTTACAGTATTTACCTTTTCTTGCAAGGACTCTACTAGTTGCTTGGTTACTTCCAATGTGAGGTTAAGTCTGGAGTGCTGAGTTCTTACAAAATCAAATGATTCCTCACCCAGAATCCCAGATTTGGAAACTATATCTCCTCCCAAGGTGAGGAGCTCTTCAAGATCTACCTTCCATGCTTGGTAATTTTTGGCATCACTCTCCCACTGCTCAATAAGCACTTCCACTTGATGAATAACTTGCCAGGCCGTGTATAAGTCCGGGAGAGTGGATGCCAGGAAACACCAGGTGTTTCCTATGTGGAGTGCGACCCATTCGTCTACTGCTTCGGCCTTCTTTTTCATTACTCACAGGGAGTCTATGTCACACTGTCGCAATTCTTCTAGTGTGGAGGTCTCTGGAGGGGCAGCATTGATGGGTCTGGCTAGCTCAGTAAGCAATCCCATAATATTTGCGTTCTTTTCTTTCTCAGCCTGGAGCCTCTGGGCCTCTTTTTTGTATCGGGCTTCAACTGCCCTTCCTGCCTCTTTAAGCAAGTCCACCTCGCCTTGCTTTCCTCTTTTGCCCAGGGATACCACTGCGACATTATAATCTGCGAGGTCTACAGTTGCTTCATCGGCGTCTGGGGGAGGTGTTTTCGAAACGGAAATCATTTCTCCACCCGGCCCAGTTCGCAAAGTGTGAACTGTCCGAGCTTTCTTCACCTTCGGCGGGGCTTGAACTTGGGCCATCATTTCGGCCAGGGAGAGAGGAATCACTGGAGCGGACTAAGATTTTCTCTTTTTTCTTTCTACTAGCCACTAAGGGGGGAGGGGTGGCCTTCCTGCCAGAACTTGTTCTCCTGATTCTCTCCCAGTCTCCGGTGGCTATTGCTCCCTGATGGTATGGATTTTATCCGTCCCTTTCCCTGCCTCAACTTCTTCTGCAGCAGCATCCTTTTCAACCTCCATCTCCTCAGCCTGGTTCTGTATGTCGATTGCTAGGTCTAGACCTCAGTAGGCTTCTTCCGGGATTTCTCTTTCAAGCTGTTCTTCTTCTTCCTGTTCTTCTTCTGCCAGGTCTTCTTCCTCTGTTGGCAGTAGGGGAGGTATCGGGCCAAGATTTAGAGTTTGGGCCGCTGTGATTACTTGCCTGAAGGTTGCTCCCGAGAGTGGCCTTTGGAATGTGGTGGCCGGGTTTACAATTATTCCTGGAGGTCTGGTTCCCCCAGCGGATACCATTTGTTCGCTTGGATTTGGTTGGCCCACTCCCGGACCTTGTATCTCTTGAGCCCCAGAGATAATCTCTGGCCCTGGCTCTTCTTCTGCTTCTTGCTGCTCCTATTCTTATGCAAGTTCGTGTTCCAAGTTTTCTTGGTCTGCACCCTCTGCTTCTTTCTCCAGGACTTTTGTCCCTGCTTGTGTATCGTCCCCTTACAAATTCTCAAACTCATCGGTTACAAATACATCATCAAATTCCTCTTGCAGAGGGGGACTGGCTGGGACCTCTGCAGGCTCTGCTTCTTTCTCCGGTTCCAGGGAACTGGAAGAAAGGATCTCTAGTTCTCAGGGGAGGGATGTCCTAGGCATTGGTTCTGCCTTGACCTTCTTGATGTGCTTCCTCTTCATCCGGGTGACCAAAGGTGGCCCCGCATCGGCTATAGCTACTATCTCCATGGGATCCACCCCCGTTGCCTTGACCATTAAGGCTGCCAGCGACGGGGAGGATGGGTGACGAATTGGTCCAGCCATGAGCGGGGAAGTGGCCAGCCTTGTTATTAACTGCTCCTTCATTTGCTGGGAGGCTGCCACAGACTGCTTGATTTGTTCTTGTATCAAGACTTCTTGCACAGAGGGGGTTGTAGCTATTTTCTTTCCTTTGTCTGCACCTTGTGAAGAAGTCCCGGCCCCCGGGGTCAATCTTGGTACCGGCTGTGGCGCTAATTGTGGTGCCGGTCGGGGAGCTTGACACACACTCCTGGGGCACACCCTTTTGAAATAGGCGTGACTTCGCTCGACCACTTCTCGAGTGAAGTCCTCAATTGTGGGCCCCACTTGGGCAGCCCAATCCATTACCGGCAGTGCCATTTTATCGATCCCCTTTTCTTTGTACTAGGGATCTGTGGTGGGGGCGGTGTCAGAGAAGCCCGGAGGGAACCTCCGGAGCTTCAGTTCTTCCATCATTCCGACCGTCATTCTGTCATAATGCCTGGTCCGGACATCTACATCATCCTAGAAGTCTGCCCAGAAGTCGTCCATGTGTATATGATGGGGCTCTGAAGCCCGGGGCAGCGATGTTGCAATTTTTCCATGCAGATCAAAGTTCTTCCGCGCCAGATAGAATCCCTGCAAGTTATAACTTTTTAGCTCATTTTCTACCTCCTTCGCGACGGTCATACTGTAGGTGTAGTCCCCACAAGTGATTGGGAACGAGAGATTGGGGACCTTCTTGAGGGCCAAGAAGGCGTGCAGCTCCATTATCTGCCGGTAGTATTCTAGCAACATGATCTTGTCCCCACAATGCTTGGGCAACAAGTAGGGATTCCCAGAGAAGCCAGTGACACTAATGTATGTATGTTGCTGAAATTGGATATAGTAGTGTCTATAACTACTAACTAACTTCATCACCTCAGTAGATAGGCGGTATCCAGCGTCCCGGGTGGGTGTGAGCAGCTGATAGTAAACGAACGAATCGTTTACTCGGCAAAAACTGGGGAAGCTGGTCTCCCATTGAATCTGTGGGAAATGGTCCCATGGTGCTTTTTGTCCTGGGTCAATCCCAAGAATGCCATCTATAAGTAGGCCGTTGGAGTGGGGCCTCTATTGGGCCAGGGCCCAGAAAACATAAGAAGACATATAGAACTTCTTCTTCCTGTTCGCCTGGAGGAACTGGGAGTCGACGTGATTGGAGATTATTGTCGCCCAGTCAAAGAATTCTCCCTTAGTGGAGATGTCAAGGAGGAAATAGTACATCCACTTGGCAAACTCCTGGGCGGAAGGTTTCCCAAATACCCGGGCTAATGCTATTATCCCCATTTGGATGCTCTCCTTGAATTCATAGCGGGGGATATCTATCTTCATTCTCTTTGGGTCCCTCTTCAGGGCTTTGAGCCAATGGGTGTTCATGTACACCCGAGCTGCATCCTCCAGTTTTGTAAACTGTTTCAAGGCGTTAGTCCTTGTAACCACCGTGGCTCTATCAAATTGTGGGATACCCAGGCCTACCTGAAATGTGACTGGGTCGAGGGACACCAGTGGAGTGGGGTATCTTGTGGGTTCTGCAGCTGCGAGCATGACAGATCGGACAGAAGAGCTATAGTTGGTAGCCAGTGTTAGGACAAGTTTTGAAGACTGCACGGAGCACAGGAAGCAAGCTGCCTAGAGGATTCTGGAACCCCCAACGTTGATTGCGAGCTGATCTCCAGCCTGTCACTGGATGTGCATTATCTTTACCAGGGCCTGCATTTTTGCCCAGGTTCTGACATTGGTGTCGGTTATCAATTTTACCTTGGACTCAATCTTTGAGCCTACGATGCTATTATCTTGTACATACTTCATGGTGATGAGAAGTTTTTCCAGGTCCTTCTCCATCTTTGATTTTGTGGCTGCCCTGGTTTCTGTTGTGGTCGGTGATTCCGGGCTTCCGAGAGGAGATGATGAAGACGCTTTAGACATGTTTGGAAGATAACTCTGGAAAAATGCGAGACAAAGCGACCGTCAGAACATGTTTATCAAAATAATCATTTCAGGGTCCAAGAAATCTTACCACCGTGGTGTTTGCCTTCCCTGAAAAGTTAGTTTTATGTAAAGATACCCGAAAAGAAAAACACATAGTAAACTTAAGATATCAACACATCCGGGTCTGAGGAATTTCATCACGCTTTGGCGAAGACACATGATGGATGGTAGTAAGAGGCCCGAAGCCCGAAGAAATGACCGTTAGCTAAGATGCATGAAAAGGCAAGTTGTCGAGCCCACGTGGACGCCACGTGCGTTGGCATTAAATGGATGTGATGGCGATGACGGCGGAGCCAACTGCTCAAACGCGCAAAAAGAGAAAGCCACTTGGCTGGGATTGATTGTGCACATGGGACATAAATGAGGCTCTGATAGCCTTCATGGAGGAGAGAGAAAACTGCCTGTTTGAAACTGGCGGGGAGCCGAGTTTCAAACAGGCAATTTTCTGCCTCGAAGTGAACTCGAAGGCGGAAAACCAGACACAGAGGCAACTCGACCAACTCGTCAAGTCAGCTGGAAGGATATACATGAAGCCGAAGGATATGTACAGGGAATGGAAGGATATATAGAGGGCACCTTACAATTAAAAACATATATACATGAATATACAACGCGGGACGACGTCCGCGGGGAAACCAGACAAAGCAGAAAAAAATATATAGCTTGCCTACATATTTACAAATAGATCACTATTTACACTATTTACATTATTTACATTATTTATAGAAACAACTTCTACACAAAGGGTGGACAACCCTCTGGCAGAGCCGACCTACCAACGGGCGGCGAAACTAGAAACGAAGGACTAGACACGATCGAGAAACAAAACAAAACCAGACGAACAAGAACAAAACCAAAAAAAATAAAAATGAAGCAACACTAGAAAATGGAAGCAAAATAGAGAGGAGGGAAGGCGGAAGCACCAACCTGAGAAGCCAGGAGGCGGAGGACAGAAAAGGGTTTACCGTAGGAGCCTGAATGGTCAACTGATCAGGAGCACCACCACGAAGCACTTGCACTTGCCTGAGAATGCAGAAGATGTTAAGCTTTGATTATCACAAATTCTCTGCAAATGCTCTGTTAATCGCTTTAAAATCGCTCTAATTCACTCTAGGGTTTGAATCGTGGTAAGTGCGAAAGTGACAGATAATTTCTATTTATACCCACGGTAAAAAGGCAATCCTCCCCCCTTTTCGGCGATCTCCGGACAGGAAAAAACCTCCGGACTCCAGGCCCAGGGATTCCTCATGATGATATCCCTAAGAACATCACGACGAAAAATCTCAGAGTCTGAAATCTGGTCCCCAACAAAAGACAACCTCCGGGACTGGAATCCCGGAGGAGAAAACCAAACAGAAAAATGACGCACCGGGGAAGAAAGCCCCAAAGAAAGAGAACAAAAAAGGGAAAGAAGGACAAGGCAAGAAAAAAAAACAAAAAAGGGGGACCCAACATTTTGCACACAAAATGTAGGGACGGGGATGCAAGGCATAACAAATGGTGACTATCTGGGACAAATGCCTTAGCGCATTTGAGAACTAAAGAATCTCTGGTTAGCAAAACTAGAACAAAGCCGCTTCCTGAAGCGTCTGACAGGCAAAAAGAAATATGTCTGAGAGAATCCAACCACACAGGAGTCAGTCCGCAGTCCTTCATCAGTGGTATCGTGTGTACTTTGGAAGGAAATCAAGCCGATGACCTTTGGGAGGAATAGAGAAGAGGCACTAATTACATCGAACCAGTCATCGATTTTCTTGTTTCCCCCGGAGACTGGAGTTTTATCCCGCTTTTTCCCTTGTTATTTTATTTGTTTCTGGGTGGAGAAGGTGGTACTTCTTTCACCATTAAGCTTAAGCTTAGCTAATTTTAATGGCCATACTTCTTTCACCTATCCACCTATATTTAGATATTTGAAGAGAGGATAAAGCTCTGGACCTGGGGAGAATTTCTTTAGATTTTTAGATGTGGGTCAACCAATCAGTACAGCTGATCTACCCTCGGTGTGTTCAATTACTTGTTCCTTATATTTTGTTCACTGATCACTAGATTTCCGGAGAGAACACCCAAGGGAGATTCCTCAAAATGTGCATTATCCTGTGAAACGACCCCGGAGACCGGACCGGCTCCACCATGCTAAAGATAGATTCTAAAGTTCACCATGCCGTAGACATTGTACTGGAGGCCAAAGTTATGCGAAGCATTCCAATTCCTGTAAGACGGAACAAAACACCGGGACCAAAAGAAAACTGAAGACGAAAACAAAGACGACAAAAGAGGACTACCCCGAAAGACAGTTCACAAGGCTATTTACAAGGTAGGATACCTCGCAACGAGGCATCCGAAGGAAATATTTACAAGCGGAAGGCTTTACATATAATACAACTTAGGATGAACTCACCTTATTCAAAATAGTGTTTTAGAAACTGTCTGTTAACAGGCAATGCGACAGGTTCCCTAGTCAGAGTGTTGAGGCGGTAAGTATTAGTGCCGCAAATTTTTGAGATCAGTTATGGCCCAAGCCAGAGCCGTTGGAATTTGGTATTCTTTCCTTTCTTCTCCCGGGCCTTGTCCCATAATAGGACCAGATCTGAAATCTGAAAAGCCTTATATTGGGCTCTTCTATCAAACCATCTTTTTACCACTGCTTGATGACGCACAAAATGCTCGAGGGCTGCGTCTCTCTGTTCTTCCATCCACACCAAATTCAAGAGCCGAACCTCCACAATGTTGTCCCTATTGTTAAATTCCTGCATAAATTGCAAAACTGGGATCTGTAAGTTGCCTGGGAATACCGGGTTCTGGCCATAAACTAGGTGGAATGGTGATGTTGCCAGGGCAGTCTTAATATGAATGCGATCTTCCCAGAGGGTGAATTTCAACTTTTGATGCCAATCCCGGGGGGTCTATTCCAACAAATGTTTGATCACCTCAAGCAGATTTTTGTTTGTTGATTTAGCAATGCCATTTCCCTGGGGATAATAGTTGCTAGAGAATTTCAGTGTGATCTTTCAATTGTAGGTCCATTCGAGTAACTGCACTGAAGAAAACACCAGACCATTGTCACATACTAAAGCGAAGGGCATTCCAAACCGTGTGACAATGTTTTCTTCCAAGAACTTGATAACTACATCTGTCGTGTTGTTTTTACAAGGTATAGCTTTAGACCACCGAGTGCAGTAATCAGTAGCAGTAAGGATGTATCGATGGTTGGCAGACAAGTTGGGGTTGATCTCCCCGATGAAGTTGAATGCCCATTGGGCGAATGGTCTAGCCTCGTAGACTGGTTGCAGAGGCATCACTGGGTTACACTCACGATGCGCTGCGGTTTGGCAACTATGGCATTTCCTTACATAAGTGTAAACATCTTTGAATATACAGGGCCAATAATATCTGGCCCAAAGAATCTGGTGGGCAGTGGCGTCAGCTGAACCATGCCCGGTTCCAAACTGTCTGTGGAATTCGTCGATTATTCTTACAGCTTGGTCTCTATCGATGCACTGGAGGTATACTCCCTCATAATTTCTGCGGTAAAGCACGGAGTTTTTGATCATGAAGTGTGCGCATTTCATCCGCAAAGCGCAGTGTTTGTAGGGAGGTAACTCCTCTGGGAACTTGTTGTTTAACAACAAGTATACCAAATCGGTATACCACAGGTCTCAGGTGATGGACTCCACTGTGTAAGTTTGGAATTCTATGTGGGGAGTCTCCTCTGCCATCGCCTGACTTAGTCCTTGGCCTCAGACTATCTTCATGGGCTGCATTTCTAAGTCATATTCATGGAGGATGGCCATCCATTTCCCCTGTCTCTCACCCAATTCACTCTGCATCAATAGAGATTTGACGGCTTGGTCCAGGATGATGGCATGTACTTTGCTCCGGAGAATGTAATGCCAGAATTTTTTCACGGCGCGAACTAGAGAAAAGGCCTGCTTTTCTAGTGATGAGTACCAGACTTCGATGTTCTTGAAGGGGGAACTCATGAAAGCTATTGGTCATTCCTCCCCTTCAACTTTTTGGGTCAACACTGCCGTAGCGGAATGTGGCGAAGCAAACGAGTAAATGTAAAATGGAAGGGAGTAGTCCGGACTAGCCAGGATAGGTGCCTCCGTGATTGTCTGTTTGATCTAGGCGAATGCTCATTTTTCTTCAGGACTCCACTCAATCTTGGTATCTTTTTTCATCATCTCATTGAGTGGTTTAACTATTTCTGTGAATCCTGTAATGAATCATCGTACAAAGTTGATCTTTCCAAAAAAGGATTGCATCTCTTTCTTGCTGCCAGGCTTCTGCAGATTTAGTAATGCTTCAACTCTATCAGGGTCTATGGATATGCCCTTCTCAGAGATAATATGCTCAAGCAACTTCCCCTCAGTGACCCTGAATATGCACTTCTTGGGGTTGAGGGATATTCCATACCGGCGACATCTCTCACAGATCTGAGCGAGGTGGGCGGGATGATCACGCCTGCCCTGGGAGAAGATAGTCAAATCATCCATGTAGATGATTATGCACCAATTTACGAGGCCCTCAAACGCAATGTCCATGGTCTTTTGAAATGTAGCCCCTGCATTGATCAGACCGAAGGGCATTCTTCTGTACGCAAACGTTTCCCACTTGGTGGTAAACGTTGTTTTCTCTCTGTCCTCATACTTGACCATGACCTAGTTGTATCCTGAATATCCATCCAAGAAGGACATCATCTAAGATCCATTTACTATCTGCAACACCTTATCCAACGAGGGGAGAGGGTGATTATCCTTTTTAGATGCCTTGTTCAAATTTCAAAAATCCATGCAAAGGTGGATCTCGCCATTCTTTTTCCTTACAGGGACCAAGTTGGCAACCCATGTAGTGTGCCAGATTGGGAAGATTATCCAGGTTGACAACAGTTTTTCTACCTCTTGACAGATCAGAGGCTCTATCAGGGGGTTGGCTGGTCTTTTCTTTTTCCGAAAGGGCTTAGCGTCTGGTTTTAGGGGAATGGTGTGGGTCACGATGGATGTATCATATGTCTTTAAGTCTTCATAGCCCCAGACAATTACATCAATATATTCTTGGAGAACCACGAGAATCTTCTCCTTTTCCTCAGGGGAGCAGGAGGTACCAATGTGAATGATCTTTTCTTCACCAGGCTGGCCAATGTTAACCTTTTCAAACTTTCCTCCCTCAGAGGAGGATGATACCTTCTCATGGGCCCGAGGGTCTAAGTCAAAGATTCATTCCAGTGCAACCATCCCCTTTGGGACGGTGTTGGTGGGCAGGTCCATGATCCCATTGTCTTCATCGCCCTGCCCAGTATCATCATGGTCTCGTTCCTCCACTATATAGTCTTCAAAGACACCAACGTTCACCATGAAGGCTAGGATGTGTTGATCGTCTTCAAAAACCTGAAAGTGGGTAACATTATCTGGGATGGAGGGGGTGGGGACCATCTCAACTAAAAATCTCCAGAGTCGCGAGCTGGCCATTGGCTCAAGTGTGCTGGTAGAAATGGCGAGGGCATCCGGGACATAGTTCCGTCGCCGGGGAATGAGGTCAATGCCAAAGGCATCAAAATCTTCGATAAGGCTCCAAGCCCGATTGCGATATGCGGCCAGCCTTTTGTCATGACATGTGTATTGAATTCGGACTTGTTTAACAACCAATTCTGAATCACCCAGAGCCCGGAGGCAGGTGATACCTTTTGTTAGTGCGAATAAGAGTCCAAGGACAAAAGCCTCATACTCTGTGACATTATTTGTATACTTAAACTGCAGCCTATAGGACGCGAGGAAGGATTTCCCTCGCGGGTTGATTAATTCTACCCCGGCCCCACAGCCTTTCTTGGATCGGGACCCATCAAACTTAAGGGTCCATAAGTCATTGTTCGTGACTTGGGGCTGGGGCGGAGTAGTCTTTAGATTCTTTCCGGGGGACTTAGGGTCTCCTTCCCGGACTATCGACATGAAAGTAGAATTTTCCCCCAGAGTTTTTTGAATTTGGGATTCCCGGGGAGATGGCACCAAAGGAGCGCATCCTGTAGGGGCACTGGGTCTTGGGGAATCCATTGCACGCTACTCGTTCTGGAGGGTATCAAGGTGCCGGTTAGCAATTGAAAGACATGGTCCACACTCGAGCTCTGAATGTTTTTAGTAGTGTATTCTGCACCAAGTGCTAGACAGGAGTGTGGCTAGGGTTGCGGTGGCACCTTGAGAGCTGATTTTAACTCTCATCTTTTCTTCAAGGTCTTGGGCTCTATGTAGTATGGCAGGATCTTCTCCGGGGATGAAATCAAATGTTAAAATTTCAAAAGGTTTGTACACCCCCAGAGAAGTCTCAGAGAAAAAGACTTTTTTGACCCTCCCAACTTCGGTAAGGGCCTGTTTCATCAGGGGTTCACTTTCGACCTGGATCTTATTTGATTCTCCTTCCCATGGAAGCCACAAGTGGGTGAATTCGGTCGAAAAGTATCCATTCAAGGACTTAGACCAATTCTGACTTAGTAACATCCCATAAGTCTCTGGGATGTCCACCACTTGGATGTCAATGATGCTGTCTATCCTGGGGTCCTGGATAAGATGTATCCGGACGTTCTTCAATTCCCCCACCATTTTTACAGCTGTCTTATATAGCTAGATTACTGCACCATTAGATAGGGTGGGGTGGAATCTGAGCTTCTGACTGATGGACAAGGGTATGATATTACCCAAAGCCCCAGAATCCACTAGGCAATTATGTATATTCTTACCGTGTATGTTAAGGCCTAGTAAGAAGGGAGGATCCTCATTATTTTCGCATAAAATAGCCGCATTAGCATCTTCGAATGAGACAGCCTTGGGTGGGCGAGTGATGGCTTCTGGATTTCCCAAGAGTTTCAGAAGAGACTTCTTCTTCTCAGAATAGTTCAACAAAACCTCCATCAAGGTCATGGAGGTAGTGGTCTGTTCTAACGCCTTCGTAATGTCAAATCTTCCCCCCGGGAACTGGTAATTTTCCTCCGGGAGATCCTTTGCTTGGTTAGAGCTAGGGCCTTTTGGAGGGAGGGGTCGGTTAGTTACGTTATTCCGGGGAGGAGGAGTATCTTTGATAGGAGGTGTGGGCATGTAAGCTGGTCCTTTACCAGCCTGACTCTGAGTGTTGTATGGAGTCTGCGGGTTAGTAAAGGCATTGGCCTCAAAGGGCGGGATAGATTCATCAAAGAATCCTTGTAGTTTAGATTCTTCTTCATCCTCCCTGAAAGTTCCGAAGAAGATGGTATCACAGGTGAAGGCACTATGGGTTGTTTCTTGGACAGGAGGCTCTAGGGGAGTAGTATCATGTGATTGCTGCCTATCCAGCTGGGAGATCATGATGACCTTCTCCAGAGTGGCACAATTTACCTCATTGTGTGAACCAGTATCATGTAGTCTACACTAGTTAGTCATGGGCTGGAAGTCGGTGACAGGTGTAAAATATGATGGTCCAGCACCATTTTGGTTGATGTTTTGGTTAAGAGGCAGGCCTCTGGTATTCACGTTATTGTTCCACTGTTGATTGGGCCGAGGCCCGTTGTTGAAATTTCTCCCTCCGGCATTGTTGTTTCGTTGGCTAGAGAAAATGTTTCCCTTCTGGGAATTCAAATTCTGTTGCGTGTAGGACCCCGCCTTCAGTTGGCCCATGTCCATGGTTAGGGTGGACAACATTCGCCGGAGGGATTCAACCTCGGCGGTCAACTGAGTGTTAGCATCACAATGTGATAGTTGTGGTTGTTGCTGGCTTCTCGGGAAGACAGCAAGATTAGCCGAAGTCGAGGGCGGCAATCCTCTAGTTGCAGACGACTGGAAGAAGGGCACTCCAGACGATTGTGCCTGAGGTTGTTGTGTCTGCTGCGGCTGATTCCAAGGGAAGACTTCCAGACCCGGTGTCATCTGGGTCTGGGCTAGGTAAACATACCGTGCTTGTTGGTCTATCAAGGATGGCGGGGGATTTGTCACCATTGAAGGGGTGCCTATTGCCAGATTGGGGTTATATCCCCCGGCATATGCAGTTCCACCTAGGATCATGTTAAAGGGTGTGTTCTGTCCAATCCCGCCCAGGGATTTATTGAGACCCCGAGACAGCTCCAGGGATAGGTTGTAGACTTTTGCCAAGGTATCCCTGTCGCCCGGGGCAGTTGTTCTCCAAAGGAGAGTGGCAACGAAAGGGTCTTTCGCATTGAGATAGGTCTGTATGGTTACATCTGGAGATGGAATAAAAGGGCCCGTGCACCACTTCAGGGCACGTTGGAACCTATGGTTGAATGCTGCGAGAGGTTCATTAGGTTCCTTCCTAATGGAGATGAATTGGCTGTGGGACCAGGCTGGGTCCACATGCACGTGGAAGGCGGTCAGGAAGGCATCCTCCATATCCTGCTAAGTGTTGATGGAGTTGGCAGGCAAGTTAAGGTACTAGTTCAACTCGCTTTATCCTAGGGACAAGGGGAACATACGGGTCACAACATCTTCATGTTGGATCCGGTGTCGATTCATGACATCTTTGTATGTCTGCAAGTGTTCTTCTGCGGTTCGTGAGCCTAAGTGATCGTATCATGGGCAGATCTTCTCCGGGTGAGAGGGTAAATCATTGGTTGCGCCCGAAAAAGTGCCCATTAGGGACCCGATATTTCTGAAATATGCAGCCATTGGGGGAACTATATGTTGGGTAGTTTGGGTACTGGTTCCCGGGACTGTTTGGGGAGTTTGAGTATTCAGAGGTATGGTGGATCCCTAGACAATAGTGGATGGTATGATTTTTGAGGTCTGTTTCTTTCGAGTAGGGGGCTCAAGTTTGACAAACTTTCTGGGATTCGGGGCAGACCTAAGGACTCTTTCAAATTTCACTGGGGAGAAAGATCCTATCCCATTGAAGGCTTGTCTCCTAAAAATATAACTCAAGGAACCCTCAGAAGGTGTAAAATCAGAATATTGGGAGGGGGATGATTTCATGCCCTCCTTCTAGCGCCAGTTTCTGTTGATGGGGTTTTGCTGACCGGGTCCGCCAACAGTCATAAGTTGTCACCGGGTTCTGGGGAAATCAGCCAACTCTACTTGCAAAGGTTGTTCGGGAGAAATAAATCCTCTGGGCCTCCAAGCACCTGGGTGTTGGGTCACGATGGTGCGGGGCTTGGTTGGGAGGGGTGACTATTTTCGAGGGGGATAGCTGGTTTCTTCGACTCATCTTCTCCGGAGATTCGATCAAAGTAAGGTTTTCTGAGCGTTCTATACTTAGAAAATAAAATGAAAAAGATCCTGTAGGGTTAGAAGTATTTCATCTAACTACAGTCATGCTAAAATGTCTGGAACATCAATAACACTCTGGTAAACTACACTAAATACCGAAGAAACACATAACCACCAACTAGCATTTTATCAGTAGCGGGAATAAAGAGGTCATTAATCTACTTTAAGATACCAGAGTAAAAGACATAAAGAACATCAAAACATGAAATACCATTAACTCAGAAGCAGGAATGCCAACAACATCATTGCCAGGAATTCTTCCTTCTTCATTAATATTCAGTCCAGCAAGCACTGGTGCGTGATACAATGGCGGCTCCAGGGGAGCATCTAACTATTGAGAATAGAACCATGGAGCATTCAGCTCTACAACTAAAATGAGAAATTACTTCTGCTATTGCTATGGACAACAAAATCATCAATTTTTCCGACCCTAAAAAATGGGTCGATTTGCCTATTTATACAACTCTTTCTAACCCTAACCCTATATACATTATTTCAATAAAATACAATATCATCAATAAAATACAATATCCGGGGGCCGGTACTACCTGCGCCACCCTACAAAAGACCTAGAGACGGAATAGGTCTGTCATGTCAGAAGAATAAGATAAGAATATACATCGGTCTTGAGAAGAGTGCCAGAAAGGAGAAAGGAAGGAAATAGGTCCCTCGAGGACCGAGGCTACATGCCTCATAAATGGGAAATGCGGCGCTCTGTCTCCAATGTACCAGGTGTAACTCTGAGTGGCGCCTTGAGAAGACCACCCTGTCAGAAGACCAATTGCCAAGCCGACGCCTCTTGATGTGGCCAACCACCTTCTGACAGCCTTTATTAACCGCCTTTGAAAGTGACTGGTCGGCCTTGGGGACCGGGACATGGATCACTTTAAAGAATACAAAATTTTTGGATCTGGAATTCCGGGGTCCGGGAACTTACATCCCCAAAAGAATAAAGAATACTCAATGTGAGTTCTTCCCCGGCCTCCGGAGAAAGCTCAAGGTTGCTTATTATCGCTGAAGGCCTGGAGGAGGCAGAAAATGCCATCCTCATCTATCTCTTTTAGGCTAGCCCTCCTATGCCTGGCCACTTCAACTTGTTCCCGCTGGTCTAGAACATTCCCTTTGAATTCATTTTCCATTCTGGCAGTGTCATGACCCTTAAGTATCATCTTGGTTAGTATCGCCATCCGGGCCCTATCTATTCCCTCCAGAGATTGATACCAGAATTTCATTATTTCATCAAAACTCCCCAAAACTGAATCTTCAGGGGTATAAGTATCTGTACTAAGGGGATCAGCCCTGGAAGCCTTTATCACAAAGGACTTGTATAAATTAGAAGAACACTTTACAGTATTTACCTTTTCTTGCAAGGACTCTACTAGTTGCTTGGTTACTTCCAATGTGAGGTCAAGTCTGGAGTGCTGAGTTCTTACAAAATCAAATGATTCCTCACCTAGAATCTCAAATTTGAAAACTATATCTTCTCCCAAGGTGAGGAGCTCTTCGAGCTCTACCTTCCACGCTTGGTAATTTTTGGCGTCACTTTCCCACTGCTCAATAAGCACTTCCGCTTGATGAATAACTTTCCAGGCCGTGTATAAGTCTGGGAGAGTGGACGCCAGGAAACGCCGGGTGTTTCCTATCTAGAGTGCGACCCATTTGTCTACTACTTGGGCCTTCTTTTTCATTACTTGCAGTGAGTCTATGTCGCACTGTGGCAATTCTTCTGATGTGGAGGTCTCTGGAGGGGCGGCATTGATGGGTCTGGCCAGCTCAGTAAGCAATCCCATAAGATTTGCGTTCTTTTCTTTCTCAGCTTGGAGCCTCTGGGCCTCTTTTTCGTATCGGGCTTCAACTTCCCTTGCTGCCTCTTTAAGGAAATCCACCTCACCTTGCTTTCCTCTTTTTCCCAGGGATACCTCTACAACATTATAATCTGTGGGGTCTGCAGTTGCTTCATCGACGTCTGGGGGAGGTGTTGCCACAACGGTAATCGTTTCTCCGCCCAGCCTAGTTTGCAAAGTGTGAACTATCCAGGCTTTCTTCACCTTCGGCGGGGCCTGAACTTGGGCCATCATTTAGGCCAGGGAGAGAGGAATCACCGGAGCAGACTGAGCTTTTCTCTTTTTGCTTTCTATCATCCACTGAGGGGGGAGGGGTGGCCTTCCTGCCAGAAATTGTTCTCCTAATTCCCTCCCAGTCTCTGGTGGCTGTTGCTCCCTGATGGTATGGATTTCATCCGTCCCTTTTCCTGCCTCAACTTCTTCTGCAACAGCATCCTTTTCAACCTCCATCTCCTCAGCCTGGTCCTGTATGTCGATCACTGGGTCTGGACCTCGGTAGGCTTCTTCAGGGATTTCTCTTTCAAGCTGCTCTTCTTCTTCCTGTTATTCTTCTGCCAGGTCTTCTTCCTCTGTTGGCAATAGGGGAGGTATCAGGCCAAGATTTAGAGTTTGGGCCGCTGTGATTACTTGCCCAAAGGTTACTCCCGGGAGTGGCCTTTGGAACGTGGCAGCCAGGTTTATGGTTATTCTCGGAGGTCCGGTTCCCTCGGCGGATGCCATTTGTTTGCTTGGATTTGGTAGGCCCACTCCTAGACCTTGTATCTCTTGAGCCCCGGAGATAATCTCCGGCTCTTTCTCTTCTTCTTCTTCTTGCTACTCCTGTTCTTGTGAAGGTTCGTGTTCCAATTTTTCTTGGTCCACAGCCTCTGCTTCTTTCTCTGGGACTTTTGTCCCTGCTTGTGTATCGTCCCCTTGCAAATTCACAAACTTATCGGTTGCAAATACATCATCAAATTCCTCTTGCAGAGGGGGACTGGCTGGGACCTCTGCAGGCTCTGCTTCTTTCTCTAGTTCTAGGGAACTGGAAGAAAGGATCTCTACTTCTTGGCGGAGGGATGTCCATGGCGTTGGTTCTGCCTTGACCTGCTTGATGTGCTTCCTCTTCCTCTAGGTTACCAAAGGTGGCCCCGCATCGGCTATAGCTGCTGCCTCCATGGGATCCATCCCCGTTGCCTTGACCGTTAAGGCTGCCAGCGACGGGCAGGATGGAGGATGAATTGGTCCGGCCATGAGCGGCGGAGTGGCTAGCCTTGTTATTAACTACTCCCTCATTTGCTGGGAGGCTGCCACAGATTTCTTGATCTGTTCTTGTATCGGGACTTCTTACGCGGAGGGGGTTGTAGCTATTTTCATTCCTTTGTCTGCGTCTTGTGAAGAAGTCCCGGCCCCCGGGGTCAGTCTTGGTACCGGCTGTGGCGCTAATTGTGGTGCCGGTCGGGGAGCTTAACGCACACTCCTGGGGCACACCCTTTTGAAATAGGCGTGACTTCGCTTGACCACTTCTTGAGTGAAGTCCTCAATCATGGGCCCCTCCTAGGCTGCCCAATCCATTGTCGGCAGTGCCATTTTATCGATCCCCTTTTCTTTGTACTGGGGATCTGTGGTGGGGGCGGTGTCAGAGAAGCCTGGAGGGAACCACCGGAGCTTCAGTTCTTGCATCATTCTAGCCGTCATTCTGTCATAATACCTGCTCTGGACATCTACATCATCTTGGCAGTCCACCCAGAAGTCTTCCATGTGTATATGATGGGGTTCCAAAGCCCGGGGCAGCGCTGTTGCAATTTTGCCATGCGGATCAAAGTTCTTCTGCATCAGATAGAATGCCTGCAAGTTATAAATTTTTATCTCATTGTCTACCTCCTTCGCGGTGGCCAGACTGCAGGTGTAGTCCCCACAAGTGATTGAGAATGAGACGTTGGGGACCTTCTTGAGGGCCAAGAAGGCGTGCAGCTCCATTGTCTGTCGGCAGTATTCCAGTAGCACGATCTTGTCCCCACAATGCTTGGGCAACAAGTAGGGATTCCTGGAGAAGCCGGCGACCCTAATGTATGTATGCTACTGGAATTGGATATAGTAGTGTCCATAACTACTAACTAACTTCATTGCCTCAGTAGATAGGCGGTATCCAGCATCCCAGGTGGGTGTGAGTAGGTGATAGTAAACGAACGAATCATTTACTCGGCAAAAACTGGGGAAGCTGGCCTCCCATTGAATATATGGGAAATGGTCCCACGGTGCTTTTTGTCCTAGGCCAATCCTAAGAATGCCATCTGTAAGTAGGCCGTTGGAGTGGGGCCTCTGCTGGGCCAGGGCCCAGAATACATAAGAAGACATGTAGAACTTCTTCTTCCTGTTCGCCTGGAGGAACTGGGAGTCGACATGATTGGAGATTATTGTTGCCCAGTCAAAGAATTCTCCCTTAGTGGAGATGCCGAGGAGGAAATAGTACATCCACTTGGTAAAATCCTAGGTGGAAGGTTTCCCAAATACCCGGGCTAATGCTATTATCCCCATTTGGATGCTCTCCTTGAATTCAGAGCGGGGGATATCTATCTTCATTCTCTTTGGGTCCCTCTTCGGGGCTTTGAGCCAATGGGTGTTCATGTACACCCGAGCCGCATCCTCCAGTTGTGTAAACTGTTTCAAGGCGTCAGTCCTTTTTACCACCGTGGCTCTATCAAATTGCGGGATACCCAGGCCTGCGTGAAATGTGATTGGGTCGAGGGACACCAGTGGAGTGGGGTATCCTATGGGTTCTGCAGCTGCAAGCATGACGGCCCGGACAAAAGAGTTGTAGTTGTTAGCCAGTGTTAGGACAAGTTCGAGAGACTACACGGAGCACGAGAAGCAAGCTGCCCGAAGGATTCTGGAACCCCTGACGTTGATTGCGAGATGATCTCCAGCCTGTCGCTGGATGTGCATTATCTTTACTAGGGCCTGCATTTCTGCCCAGGTTCTGACATTGGTGTCGGTTATCAATTTTACCTTGGACTCAATCTTTGAGCCTACGACGCTATTATCCTGTACATACTTCATGGTGAGGGGAAGTTTTTCCAGGGCCTTCTCCATCTTTGATTTTGCGGCTGCCCTGGTTTCTGTTGTGGTCGGTAATTCCGGGCTTCCGGGAGGAGATGATGCGGACGCTTTAGACATGTTTGGAAGATAACTCCTGAAACCTGTGAAAAAAAGTGATCGTCAGAACATGTTTATCAAAATAATCATTCTGGGGTCCGGGAAATCTTACCACCGTGGTGTTTGCCTTCCCTGAAAAGTTAGTTTTATGTAAAGATACCCGAAAAGAAAAACACATAGTAAAATTAAGATATCAACACATCCGGGTCTGAGGAATTTCATCATGCTTTGGTGAAGACACAGGATGGATGGTAGTAAGAGGCCTGAAGCCCAGAGAAATGACCATTAGCTAAGATGCATGAAAAGGCAAGTTGTCGAGCCCACGTGGACGCCACGTGCATTGGCATTAAATGGATGTGATGGCGATGACGGCGGAGCCAACTGCTTGAACGCGCGAAAAGGGAAAGCCACTTGGCTGGGATTGATTATGCACATGGGACATAAATGAGGCTCTGACAGCCTTCATGGAGGAGAGAGAAAATTGCTTGTTTGAAACCGACAGGGAGCCGAGTTTCAAACAGGCAGTTTTTTGCTTCGCAGTGAACTCGAAGGCAGAAAACTAGACACAGAGGCGACTCGACCAACTCATCAAGTCACTTGGAAGGATATACATGAAGTTAAAGGATATGTATAGGGAACGGAAGGATATACAAAGGGAACCTTACAACTACAAATATATATACATGAATATACAACGCGGGACGACGTCCACGGGGAAACCAGACAAAGCAGAAACAAATATACAGCTTGCCTACATATTTACAAATAGACCACTATTTACACTATTTACATTATTTACATTATTTACAGAAACATCTTCTGCACAGAGGGTGGACAACCCTCTAGCAAAGCCGACCCACCAACGGGCGGCGAAACCAAAAATGAAGGACCAGACACGACCGAGAAATGAAACAAAACTAGACGAACAAGAACAAAACCAAAAAAAAAAAATGAAGCAAAACTAGAAAATGGAAGCAAAACAGAGAGGAGGGAAGGCGAAAGCACCAACCTGAGAACGCAGGAGGTGGAGGACAGAAAAGGTTTTACCGCAGGAGCCCGAATGGTCAACTGATTAGGAGCACCACCACAAAGCACTTACACTTGCCTGAGAATGCAGAAGATGTTAAGCTTTGATTATCACAAATTCTCTGCAAATTCTCTATTAATCACTTTAAAATTGCTCTAATTCGCTCTAAGGTTTTAATCGCAGTAAGTGCGAAAGTGACAGATAATTTCTATTTATACCCGTGGTAAAAAGGCAATCCTCCTCCCTTTCCGGCGATCTCCGGATAGGCAAAAACCTCTGGACTCTGGGCCCGGGGATTCCTTGTGATGATATCCCTAAGAACATCACGACAAAAAATCCTAGAGTCCGGAATCTGGTCCCTAACAAAAGACAACCTTCGGGACCGGAATCTCGGAGGAGAAAACCAAACAGAAAAACCAAACAGCAAAACGATGCATCGGGGAAGAAAGCCCCGGAGAAAGAGAACAAAAAAGGGAAAGAAGGACAAGGCAAGCAAAAAAAACAAAAAAGGGGGACCCAACATTTTGCACACAAAATGTAGGGACGGGGATGCAGGGCATAACAGGTACAAGTGTCCAAATTTTGTTCTTCTCAATTTTTTCAATTTCCTCATTTATTTCTTGTATCCAATCTTCATTTTCTAAAGCATCTTTTACTATTTTGGGCTCAAGTTCACATAACAGACATGTGTCATTTTTCAACTTACTTCTTTTCATAACAGCATAATCCTTTGATCCAATGATTTGATCAGAACTGTGATTTCTTCTCACATATTTTGCTAGAGTAGGCTCAACCCTTGCTTTAGGTTCATTGTCAGTATTCAGTTCTAGTTGATTTTGTGACTTGACATCTCCATCAGATAGCTCGACATTCACTTCCAGTTGCTTGGCAACTCCACTCTGTGACTCAGTAGGTGCATGCTATTGTTCAAAAATAGTCTCAAGTAGTGAATTATAATCTTCCTCATCCAAATATATGAATGATCTATAGATTTTAGGATTTTTTGTACTTTCAACTTCATTTCTTTCTGCAAACTCATCAATTCTTACATTTTCAATTTCAACAATTTTGTTAGTATTATAATTCAAACATTTGTATGCTTTTCTTTTCGTTGAATAACCAAGGAATATGCCTTCTTTACCTTTAGCATCTATTTTTCCATTTCTGTTGTCCTTCAGTATAAAATATTTGCTTCCAAATACTTTAAAATAGTTTACACTAGGTGCATAACCATACCAAAGTTCATAAGGTGTAGCATATGTACCTTTGTTCACTTGAACTCTATTCAATGTATAGACTGTAGTACTTGCATCTTTTTTCCAATATTTCTGTGCAATATTTATCTCCATCATTAGTGTTCTTGCATAATCCATGATAGATCTGTTCCTTCATTCAACAATACCATTTTGTGGAGGAGTCCTGGGTGCAGACATCTGTCTTTTTATGCCTCGGTCATTGTAGAACCTGTTAAACTCATTAGAAATAAACTCTCCACCTCTGTTACATCTTAAGCATTTCAAAATTTTGCCTGTTTCCTTTTCAACTTTAGCTAAGTACCATTTAAATAACTAGAATGCATCAGATTTTTCCTTAAGAAACATTACAATCATCATCCTTGAATAGTCATCAACAAATAGAATAAAGTATCTAGCACCACAATAGCTTCTTTCTCCAATGGGACCACAGAGATCAGTATGGACCAATTCTAGAATTTCCTCTGATATATGTGTTTTACTCTTGAAACTAGACTTAGTCATCTTTCCTAGTTGACATTGTTTACACATAGCATTCTCAGGTTTCTTTAACTTAGGTAGCCCTCTAACCTTTTTCAATTTACTTATTCTTACCAAGTTATCAAAGTTCACATGACACAACCTCTTATGCCATAACCAAACATCATTATATTATGCAAACACACATGTTTCTTTAGATAAATTCAGATAAAATAAGTTACCTTTAGTCTGATCACCACTTCCAACTAATTCTCCAGTAGAATCATAGATCTTTGCCTTTCTGTGATGGAATTCAACTTTGTAACCAAAACTAGTTTTCAGTTATGCAACACACAGCAAATTATATTTAAGATCATCAACCCAATACACATCATCACATCTGATTTTGTTAGTTAGGTTAATCAATCCTTTACCTTTGATAAGACATGGTGAATCATTTCCAAATTTTACATATCCTTCTTTACATTAGTTTAGGGTTTCAAACTTATCTTTATCACCAGTCATATAATGGGAACAACCACTGTCAATGATTCAATGATCATTTTTTCTCATATAAGAGATTAGTGTAGTTTTCTCATCATCATCAAAATCTTCTTCCATTGAAACATAAACAACTTCTATATCATTTTCATTAGAATTATCAGTGTCATTGTCAAAAGTTTCTTCAGCAATATAACAAGATTTCTTACCTTTGTCTTTGTAGTCCTTATATTTCCTAAAGTCTCAGTCATCCTTTCTCTCTTTGTATTATTTGTATTTGTTGTCCCTTCTCTCATCTTTTTCATTCCTATCAGGACATCTAGCAGCTATATGACCAATTTTATTGCATGAAAAACAAATAATAAGAAGTTTACCTCTGTATTTTCCTTTTCCTTTGGATAGTCTTTTTGCCATAAGTGCTTCAAGTTCTTCAAGATCATCATCAGAAGTGTCACTATCACTGTCCAAATGTTTCTTTCCTTTCTTAGATTTATTGAGAACCAGCTGTGATCTAAAAGAAAAATCAATCCCTTGTGGATTATAGTTATCATAATTTGACATTTCAAATGCAGTGAGTCTGCCTATCAGATTTTCCAG
>MU224226.1:1812178-1834684 GCA_018584345.1 Thuja plicata
AGAAATTCTTGCACATCCTCATCTTGTACCATAGTTTGAGCCTTAACAAAAGTATGAGAAGAACTAGGGATGGAAGATGGAAGAATAGGAGTAGGGTTATTAGAAATGATTGGATTAGGAATGTTAATATTAGGATTAGGAAGATTAGGTAATGGGGTATCATCTACAAAATTCTTTACATAATGTAAAAGAACAATAAGTCCACTACACAAATCCTTAATTAAAGTTTTGAAAGTAGGGAGACTAGTATTGTCAATCTTAGAAGAGCATAAGCAAGTGAAACATGAAGATTGACAAACATGATAAAATGAATAACACTCTCATAGACATCATAGGTAATATAAAGAGATGCTAAAAGAAGGATAATGAGAAAAATAGCCATACACCAAAAGAATTTCATGTTGAAAATGTAAGAAGTGTTCGTGTATGCAAATTGTAATCTAAGATGTAAATCTCAAACCAAAGAGAAGGAGTTGTCTATTGCGGGTTCACCAAAATGTAATATATGAGATAGATGTAAGACTGGAAATGGATATTACCAAATGTAACGTGTTGGAATTGGATTTTGTTACTAAAATAAATAAGGTATAGAAATGATTGATTTGAATTATAGATTGTTTGTGAATTGATTATCTTGACATGTAAGGTGTAGATTTTTCTTTGAATTACTTAGATTGTATTTGATTCTTTTAACCTTGATTGAATTGAATTGATTATGTATTACAATTGTGATGAAGGAGAAGATAGGATGTTCCTTTTCAATTCCCAAATGCACAAATGGGAGATCCAAGTTGAACAACCCCAAGAGAAGGGTTAATGCACAAATGAATCAACTATTTGGAAAGGAGAATAATAAAAGAAATACCTTAAATTCTGTTAATTCCATGTATAGGAATGATATATGACTCTAATTGAAAAGATCTGAGAAATGCACTAACCTTAAAATATTACAGATCAAAGAATACTATTTTCTGAGGTCTGTAGACTGTTTCTGGAAAAATTGACAGTTGATACAGAACTGAAACGCAGAGATGAACAAAACCCAGAATTCATTTTCCATTCTGATGTCATCTTATGAAAAAGGTTGACCTTGACCCAAAAATGTCAACCCTAACCCAATAATGTTGACCTTGTCCTACACAGATCTGAAAGTGACTTTGTTCGCAGATCCTGAAAGTTTGTCGAAAAGGGTATCCAGATCTGGGCTCAAATCCACTGTTATGTACCTGTACCTGCAAGAAAAAGGAGATTGTTTTGTTGTGGGGGAGGGGTTTGCCTTAGTCAAACCCTGATTTAGGAATTAACCTTGAAATCAATAAAGTGCAGAATGCTAACATGTAGTAGAATTGAATCTAACAATGAAGCTATGATATTCAATAGATATGTAATTGAAATTTGAATGTATGCAAGTATGTAAGTATGGAAGCAATGAACTAAATATGAAACATAAACCTCCATGATTGTATGCTTGAAATCCATTTTGAAGAGATGATGAAGGAGTCTTGAAGAGGCACCAAGATCTTGAAGGAAGATCACACCACCATGATGGCTAGATCTAGGATTTGAATGATGAATCTTGAATGTTTGCACCAAATCCCTTCAAAGGCTTGAAATATTGAATCCTTGATCTTCAATGGAGAACTTGAATACTTGAAAAGAATACTTGAACACCTTAAGAGCTTGAGAATAATGGATTCTTGAGAAAAATCTTGATTAGAGCTTTTTGCACTTGGAAGACTTAGAGAAAATGAGAGAAAAATGCTTCCTTTTATATGAAAATAGGGCACAATCTTCCAAGGAGGCCTACATAGGATAATTAAATTCTAATTAAACCCATGCCCCTAGGAAATGACCTATATTAAATATAATTTAGAAATAAACACTTCAGAATGTGAAATAGCCGACCAAGAAGCGGGAAAACTGAATTTTTGATGAGCCCCGATAGCCGAAAAGATTCTAGATTTGAAAGGGGGACCTAGGTTAGGGTTGAGGTCAACCCTAACCCAGGGGGTCAGAACCCCTAGAAATTATTCCAGGTGGGGTAGGAGGTGCCCGGAGAGGCCCAATCAGGGTCCTGAACCAACACAGAAGCATGAGATGATGCAGAAATAGGATGATGATATGGTAGAGGTCAAAAATATCCCCTAAGAAGGGCTAAACACTCTTAACATGGAAGTGATTCCATTTCAAGATGATACAAACCGATACCAGTAGCCGTAGCAGAATAACCAATGACAACCACATGGTAACTGGCAACAACAACCTTAGTGGGGACCGAATCAGCCTAATCAAAAGCAAGCTATTATGCCTCCACCTAAGCCCCAAGATATTATGCCTCTGTCTCCTATACCCAATAATAGTCCTTAGAAACCACAACTACCTACTCAAACAATTCAAAATCCAAATAACAAGTAGCAAGCTTATTCACTGCATGTGAATGACATCCACCTAAGATCAGGGACCACATTGCCTACACCAAGAGCACCCATAATAATTGATGTTTTTGATACTAAGGAAGCTTCTAGAAATCAAAATACTGTTTTCCCACCTCTTACACCACCTATTCCAGTTGAGAAAATCCCACCTTTTCTGTAGAGATTGGCCCAACCATCAGCAACCCCTAAAGAAAATCCTATTGCAACTGATCTTATTGACCAATTGAAGAAAATGACTGTCCAAATACCATTATTAGATTCCCTCAAGTAAATTCCAATTTATAATAAAGCAATCAAGGAAGTCTGTATCAAGCACCTTGGTAGGAAGAAGAAAGATCCTGATACCGTCCATGTTCTTTGGCAACTTTCTTATCTTATGCTTAGTAAAGCCTTGATGCATAAATACTCTGATCCTGGGAGTCCAGTGGTTATCATTCACATTAATGGTATACAAATAAAGAATGTCTTGGTTGATCTAGGAGCCTCTATTAATGTTATGACTATGGATGTGTTTTTAAGGCTTAGTATCATTGGGCTGAGGGAAACACCCACCATTCTCCAGTTAGCTGATAATTCAATTGTCAAACCAGATGGTATGGTAGAAGATATTGTTGTCACACTAGATTCCTTGGACAACCCCTAAGATTTCATCATCCTGTCTCCCAAAGCCACTCTAGGACGGTATCCATTAATCCTAGGAAGGCCTTGGTTAGCCACAACAGATGCTTGCATTGCATGCCGCTCAGGAAAAATGACCATATTTCATGGTGTTAACACCAAGAAAATAACCTTGTATCCTCTAGCCAAACCCCAAGCTGACCTTGACCAAGTTGTTTGGCCAGATATAGGAGATGTCCCCCTTGAAGCCAATTCAGTACAACAGCTTATGGTTATTGGTAGAAATCCATTTATGGCCTCACAGGAGGAGGCTAACATACTAGTGGAAATCCTTACAAACCAGTATGGTTCTGAAGAACCCTCATGTCATGATCCTGACTATTCCCTACAAACCATATTGCCCAAGAAGTCTTCATCCAAGTTTCCTACAACACCTGATTATCTCCATACTTTGTTACCCCATGAAGTCAAGTCACCTTCTTTTGCAGATGTTCTTATGCTGGATAAAGTTAAAAGGGTATAGATTGCCTTGGGTAAAGAATTGAATGTTAATAAGAACCTCCCTGAATCTTAGATGTCTAGCCTTCTCCAGCTTCCACAAAAGAGTTAGAAAGCTTTTGCATGGGACTATACTGACATGAAAGGGATTGAGCAAAAATTGTGTACTCATAAGATTTATATCAGTCCTGAGTCCAGACCTATTAGGCAACCTTAAAGAAGAATAAACCCTGCATTAAGAGATGTAGTAAAAGCTGAATTGTAAAAACTCCTCCAAGCTAGCTTCATATATCCTATTTCTGACAGTCAGTGGGTCTCCCCTCTTGTGATTATCCCCAAGAAAGGTGGCAAGTGGTGAGTTTCTGTGGACTATAGGGAACTTAATAAAGCAACCAAGCAGGATCACTTTCCATTTCCCTTTATTGACCAAGTACTTGACAACCTTGCTAGCGAGAAGTATCTTTCATTCTTGGATGGTTTCAGTGGCTACAACCAGATCCAGATATCCCTAGAAGACCAGGATAAAACAACATTCAGTTTTCCATGGGGAACATTTTCTTATTTTGTCTTACCATTTGGGTTATGTAATGCACCTGCTACTTTCCAGAGGGTGGTGATAAGCATTTTTTCTGACATTGCTGCTGACTGTGTTGAAATATACTTGGATGATTTCACTGCATATGGAACTAAATTCAAAGAGGCTTATGCTAATTTGGAAAAATTTCTTCAAAGATGCAAGGATTACAATCTCTCACTTAATAGTGAGAAGTGTTATATGATGATGGAAGAGGGAGTTGTCCTAGGGAATTACCTCTCATCCTTTGGTATCCAAGTTGATCCTGCAAAGATTGTAGTCATCATCACACTCCTAACCCCAGCAAAGAAAAAGGATGTATGGAGTTTTCTTGGTCATGCTGGTTACTATAGGATATTTATCAAGAACTTCAACCAACTTGCCACTCCATTATATAATCTATTGAAGAAAGAATTAGAATTCGAATGGACAACCAACTGTGAGTCATCATTCTAATAGTTGAAGGATGTGTTGACACAGACACCTATTCTTAGAGGACCAGACTAGAAACTACCCTTTCATATCTATATAGATGCATCTGACTATGCAATTGGGGCAGTGCTGGGTCAAAAAAAAGGTATAGTTGAGCATGCCACTTATTACATAAGCAAAAATTTGCAAGGTGCAAAACTAAATTATACTATTACTGAGAAGGAAATTCTTGCTATAACCTATGAATTAAATAAATTCAAACATTAAATAACCGGTTATGAAGTATTTTTTTATACTAATCACTCAGAAATCAAATACTTGATGAATAAACCTGCCATTTCTACTAGGTTAGCCCACTGGTTACACCTCCTATAGGAGTTTGATATAACTATCATTGATAAATCAGGAAAAACTAATGTTGTCACTGATTTCCTCTCTAGATTATAAGTTCCTAATGATCCTACAGTAATTGATGACACCTTCCCAGATGAGCACCTATTTTCTCTTGCAACTTACAATCTATGGTATGCCGACATCACCAACTACCTTGCTACAGGATGAGCACCACCTCATTTATCCCCTCGTGAACGTCAGCTGTTGGTTGAGAAGAGTTTTAATTTTTCATGGATATCTAGATTTATGTTCTACACAGGTCCTGATCAAGTCACCCGCAAATGTGTTTGCAAAGATGAGACCTATGACATCCTTCTGGCATGTCATGATGAGCTGTGTGGTGGCCATTTTTCCAAATAAAGAACAACATACAAGGTATTAACAACTAGCTATTATTGGCCTACATTACATAATGATATAGCTAAGCATACCTTGCACTGTGATTGATGCCAAAGGATGGGATGCCCCACCAAGACTAATGAAATGCCCTTGCACCCTTAGGTGGTGGTAACATTGTTTGACAAGTGGGGCATCAAGTTTTTCAGCCCCATTGAGCCATCTTCACATGGTAAGTCTTATATCTTAGTATGCACGGATTACGCCATAAAATGGGTTGAAGCAAAATCAATGAGGCATGCAAGGGACCATAAGGTAGCAGAGTTTCTGTATGAGTTTATATTTACTAGGTTTGGAGTGCCTCGAGAAATAGTAATAGATCAAGGGGCACAATTCACCTCTAACTTTATAGTTAAATTAATGAATGAGTACACGGTGAGGCATGGTAAATCTTCACCATACCATCCTCAGGCCAATGGATAGGCTAAGATCAAAAATCAGGAGATAGAGGCCATTCTGACCAAAATAGTTGCAATTCACAAAAAGGATTGGGCTACTCACCTTCCTGAAGCCATCTGGGCTTACCATACAACTTGGAAAACCACTACTGGATTCACTCCTTTTGAGTTGGTCTATGGGAAATCTACATCCATGCCTATTGAGTTTCACCATAAGACTCTCCAGATGGCATTAGGATTAGATATTGACCTAAACAAGGCACAAGAGGATAGTCTCCTGCAACTCAATGAATTGGATGATAACAAACACCATATGTAGCCTGGAGATGATGATCAAGGGCATAATGATGGTGCTCCTCTCCATCAATTTTCCCTATTCTTTCCAAACATTATGCTCTTATGGACTCCACAATTTTTGCAGATTCCACATACACTAGACATGGGTTGGTAGTTAATTGTTGTTGATCTATGAAAGGAGCCATTGACACAAATGAAAAGGTCACAATTAGTGCTACAAAGTTACAAAGTGATGTTTTAAATAGGAGGGGTTCCACGCATCCTACTCTGTCCATTAACAATTTTAGTGAGCACACACCTACTGGTCCCAATTTATCATTAGAATAGAGAATTGATTTAGGACATAATCAAGAGTTGAGGAGGTCTACAAGATAGAGAAAAACCCCTTCTAAATTCTCTAATTATGAGCTTTTTTTTACAGAAGAGACAAAGACTATGTTATTAATTTTTTATTAGACAAAGCCAACAACCTTTAAAGCTTCTATAAAGGATGCAAAATCTGATCAATGGAAGGTTTTAATGCGAGAAGAAATGCACTCTCTAATGCACAACATAAATAAAAATGCACAATAGAAATAGAAACAATAAAACTCTCAGATTCAAACTGTAAACTTGCTGCTAAATGACACCTTTTATTTAATTCTATGCAATCCCTCCTCCCTCCTCACAAGCTTGCAAAATTACAATATTTATATGAAACTATAGAATCTCTTAATCCACAAAATACAGAACAAATTACTAACATTTCCAAATTCCTAGTTATCGAAAATCTTATTAAACTAAAATTAAGATAAAACTGTTCGGTGAAATTATCTTCTAGAAGGCTAATCTTGGATGACAATTGCTTCTGCATCAGACTCCCAAGGAACAAAAGACTTTTGCAGGGGCTCCTATCCAGGAGGTCCTCAATACTAACTCCATACTTGAATGGATCATAAAATTTCATCCATATGGGTGCCCCTTCTATTTGACCAAGTATTCAAGATGTTCTTTCCCTCTAGTTTTCATGATGACTTTTGTGTCCAAGATTGACTCAGGTTGCTTTGGTGTGGTTTTCGGCAGCTGCTGTTTCCACTCGATGAATTTATCTTAAACTATTTTAGGTTCCTAAATTATTTGTTCCTTATCCTTATAAGGATACAAATTTGCAACATCTAATATAGGATAAATCCCAATGCCCTTTGGAAGCTCAATTTCATATGCATTGCTTGAGAACTTTCGTAGAACCTGACAAGGACCAATTTTCTTTTCTTTCAACTTATTATAGCATCTTTTTGGGAATATTTATTTTCTAAGATGAGCTAAAACCATATCCCCAACATTAAAATTAACTTCTTTCCTTTTCATATCATCTCTCCTTTTGTACTTAATGGTACTTTCCTCAAGTTTCCTTTTCACTTGGTCTTGTAATTCTTGGATTATATTGGCAAAATCCTCACCATTAGCACTCCTTATCTCCATTTTACCTAGATTTCTGAGCTCACATACTCCTCTAGGATGCATACCATACAAGATCTAAAAAGGACTCATACCTGTACTATTAGGGGAATCATTATATGCAAATTCAGCTTGTGCAAGAACCAAATCCCATTGTTTTGTATGCATACTTGTTAAGCTTCGCAAGATGTTTCCAAGCATTTTATTGACCTCTTCTATTTGACCATCAGTTTGAGGATGGAAAGATGAGGTGAAACTCAAAGAGGTTCCCAATTTCTTCCATAGAGTCCACCAAAAGTGTCCTACACATTTAGTATCTCGATCAAAGACAATACTCCTAGGAAGTCCATGTAGTCTAACTATCTCCTTAAAGAACAAATTTGCAATATTAGTAGCATCACTTGTTTTTGTACATGGGATGAAATGACCCATTTTAGAAAACCTATCAACTACTACAAATATTGAATCATTTCCTTTATGGGTTCTTAGCAGACCAAGTACAAAGTCCATACTGATTGAATCCCATGGCCTATTTGGGATTGGTAGTGGTTGATACAAACTTGCATTCTGGCTGCTTTCTTTGGCATGTTGGCATACTTTACACCTCTCCACAAAATTATTAACATCATTTCCCATACTTGGACAATAATAATGTGAACTTGATTGAGCCAACATCTTATTTTTTCCAAAATTCTCTGCTAAGCTTCCAGTGTGTTTCTCCTTTAATAGATTCTCTCCATGGAACTTCTTGGAATGCAAAGGTGGTTGCCTTTGAATAGTAGACCCTCTTGTATCATGTATTCCATCCAAGGACTCCTATCATTGCTCAAGGGATTTAAATAGGCTTCATATGCCTCTTTGAAGTCTCTATCTTCTTTGTACATCTCCTTCAAGTCATTAAATCCTAGTATGCTCACTTGAGACTCCTGCAAGATAAAATTCCTCCTGCTCAAAGAATTTACCACTTTATTAGATTGACCGCTCTTATGTTTGATGAAAAAAGTAAAACTTTGCAAAAATTCAACCCATTTGACATGTGTTTGGTTCAACTTATGTTGACTATTGATAAATTTCAATACATGATTGTCAGTGAACAAAATGAATTCCTTAGGCATGAGATAATGTCTCCATTTATTTAATGTTTGTATTATGGAATAGAACTCTTGATCATATGTTGAATATCTCTTCTTTGCATTATAATATTTTCACTGAAGTAAGCAATAGGCTTTCCCTCTTGACTGAGGAAAACACCTATAACAGTCCCACTAGCATCACACTCAACTTGAAAAGGCTTAGTAAAATCAGGTAAAGACAAGATAGGTTCCTCTATAATTTTCATTTTAAGCACATAAATTTTTTTATTAGAAACTTCTGTCCAATAGAGTGTCTTTTTATCTCCCTTAATGGTATCCACTATTGGAGCACAAATCCCACTAAAATTTCTTATGAATTTCCTATAGAAACTGGCCAACCCATGAAAACTTCTTACCTCAAAGATATTCTCAAGAGTAAGCCATTCAATGATTTCCTTTATCTTGTCCTTGTCCATCTTTATTCCTTCCTGTGAGATGACAAATCCCAAGTAAACCAATTATATCTTCAAGAAAGTACACTTTTTGAGATTGATTAGTAGCTTTTCTTTATGCAATTTATCTAATACCATCCTTAGATGTCTCAAATGAACTTCCTTTGATTGACTATATACCAGAATGTCATCCAAGTATACTATGAAAAAATTACTTGTCAAATCTTTAAGAACCTCATGCATAAGGCACATGAAAGTTCTTGGAGCATTAGTTAAGCCAAATGGCATAACTAGCCATTCATAGAGACCATGGTTTTCTTTAAAGGTTGTTTTCCACTAATCACCTTCCCTAATTCTGATTTGATGGTAGCCACTTTTCAAGTCTATTTTAGAGAAACAATTAGCCCCACTTAAACAATCCAATAAATCATCAATCCTTGGTAAAGGAAACCTATACCTGATGGTTATTTTGTTGATTGCTCTTTAATCTCTACACATTCACCATCTCCCATCCTTCTTAGGGCTCAAAATAGTTGGAACTACACAAGGACTTAAACTTTCCTTTATCAATCCTTTCTCTAACAATTCTTGCACTTGTTTCTTAATTTCTTCATTTTCTCTCGGTGTCATCCTGTAGGAAGCTTTATTTGGAAGATTTGCTCCTGTAATAAAATCTATGTGATGGCTAATACTCTTTAATGGGGGTAAAACATTAGGAAGATCATCCACTACTATGTTTTTATACTCTTTCAACATACCTTGATATTCTTCAGGAAAATCAATTATCTTTGTGCTAGTATCTTCACTTTTAAGCATTCCTATCAAAGCAAAGTTTACCTCTTCCTTCTTAATCTGGTGTAGAAATTTCTTACCACCCATTAGCATCACTCTATAAATTGGTTCAACAGTAACATGTTCCTCCTTGAGGGGTGTAAGAATGTACTTCTTCCCATCTTTCTCAAAAGTGTAGGTATTGTTCTGCCCATCATGCATAGCCTTTCTGTCATATTTCCAAGGTCTTCCAAGTAAAACATGGCATACATCAATGGGCATAACATCACTCACTATCCAATATTTGTATGTTCCTATTTGTAAATTTACTTTACACTGCTCATTAACCAAGAGTTGATGTCCTTTTTGTAACCATGATACTTTGTAAGTAGTAGGATGTGTTACCTTTTTCAATCCTAGCTTCTCCACCATCTTTGTTGAAACTAGATTGTTTTTGCTTCCACTATCTTTGATGACTTTACAACACTTTCCCCCACTCTTGCATGTTATTCGGAACAAATTCTTTCTTTGGGGTGGGTCTATCACCTCCTTGTTGGGTTTGAGTAACACCCTTTTCACTAAGAGTGATTCACCAACTTCAGGCTCATCATTATAAGTGACAGGTTCATGTACATCTTCCTCCTCTTCACCTTCACAAATGTGTACACTTCTTTGACTTGTGGTAGGATTTTCTGGACACTCATAATAACTATGGCCATATTTGTTACATTTAAAACATTTTCCGAGAAATCCTCTACCTCTACCTCTTGAATAAGGCCTTCCTCTAAAAGAGTCATTACCATGATATGATTTTTCTTGTTGATGCAAGTTACTAGCTTCTTCTTTTTGTGCTTGCCATTGTCCTCTACCTCCCTGTGATCCTCTTCTGCTGAAACTTTGACTTTTCCCTCTTGATATTTGTGTCTGTTTCCTGGATAATTTCTCTTAAGCTTTTAGAGCATATTGGTATGCTTCCTCCATATTTCTAGGACAAAAAAGGTTAATTTCATCTTGAATATTATACTTCATCCCATTGAGATATCTAGCCACTTTTTCAACATCATCTTCAATGTGACCAGCTCTAATGGTCAACCTATAAAATTCTTCTATGTAATCTTTAACTAACATGTCCTTTTGTCTAAGATTTTGTAATTTTTTAAAAAGACTAAGATGATAGTCTTTGGGCAAGAATTTACCTTTTAGTTTTACTAACATTCTGTCCCAACTACTGATCTTGGTCTTTCCTTGCTGAATCCTTTCATCTTGTACTCCATCCCACCAGAGGGATGCATGACCCTTCAATTGAGTTGTCGCAAAATTTTACTTTCTTGTCATTAGCAACATTTTCATATTCAAAATACTTGTTCATTGCACTTATCCAATCAATCAGCTCCTCAACATCTAGGATGCCTTCATACATAGGCATTTCCAACCTTGGCTTGGAACCAGTTCCTAGAATTGCTCTAACAATTCTTGTATCAACTCCTTCCTCTTCTTCTTCCTCTTCTCTTTGAGGTTCCCTCTCTTCATCACAGACATCCCCTATGTCATCTCCTCTTCTTTGTGCTAGTTCCATAGCTTCCAATCGTGGTTCCATTCATCTCATCCCTTCTAGAATTTCTACATTGACAACTTGCCTTCCTAGACCCCTTCCTCTTCCTCGTCCTCGAACTCTGAGTGCCCTCTCTTGGCAAAGAAATTCATGTTTCACACTGACTGTGACTTCTTCACTTTCAGGTACCAATAATGGCAGAGGGCTGAAAAATAATCTTCTCATACAATCTTAATCTAAATAATAAGTTTTATAGACTACAACATTTAACCTCTTTGAAAATATTCAAATTTGCAAATTTATAGATTACAAACCCATGGCATTATAATATGTGAACTAGTATGGAATAAGATGTCTTGATTTGAAGTTTTGTATTGACTAGAGAGGAACTACAAAAATCCTCTATCATTCAAAATGATAGCCAATTGCTTTCTTTCCCACTGGAAAAATGGAAGATAATATACAAAAGAAGTGAAATTTATGAACTGCAATCATACCAAACATTATATTGCAACAGCCTAAGTGAACTTGGACTCCTGTGCTTCAAAATTTATTTGTACATTCTCCATCCATGAATCACCTAGCAACAATCTGCCTCATAATGCCATATAGAAATCCTGAGTAACAGATTCAATCATTGGGGTTGGCTTTTGCAGTAGCAGTAAAATTTTTTCTCTTCAGCGCTCATTTGGAGATACAACAACTCCTTCTTCCTCTCACATCGATCTAAAATCAGTGATTTGAAAATGAATTAGTCAACACATATTTCTGGGTACACTTACTAGACTATAGCAGTGTCTTTGTCTAATCTTCCCACCTCCAGAATTCTCCTGCTCTGATACCACAATAATGCATAGTAGAAATAAAAATGAACAACAGAAATAGAAATAATAAAACTCTCAAATTCAAATTGAAAACTTTCTACTAAATCACACCTTTTATTTTATTCTATGCAATCCCTCCTCCCTCCTCACAAGCTTGCAAACTTACAATATTTATATGAAACTATAGAACCTCTTAATCCACAAAATATGGAACAAATTACTAACATTGCCAAATTCCTAGTTATCTAAAATCTTATCAAACTAAAATTAAGATAAAATTGTTCATGAAATTATCTTCTAGAAGGTTGATCTTGGATGACAGTTGCTTCTGCATCAGTCTCTAATCAAGCACCAAACATGTTATTTGGTATCTCTTCCGCCTTATAAGAAGGCATTAAGGAATAATTGGTTTTACAAACTAAAAGAAGAAGATGGAGGCAGAAAATGATTTCATGCTAGACTAGTTGTCAAGGGGCATGCTCAGTAGCAAGGCATCAATTTTGATGAAATTTTCTCTCGAGTGGTGAAAATGACTACCATTAGAGTTGTTTTGGGTTCGGATGCACTTTGGGATGTCGAACTTGAATAGTTGGATGTTAAGACTGCCTTTCTTCATGACGACGTTGATGAAGAGTTGTATACGGAGAATCTTGAGGGGTTTTCAAAAAAGGGCCAAGAATATCTTTGTTGTAGGTTGAAGCAGAGTTTGTATTGGTTTAAGCAAGCCCCAAGGCAATGGTATCTCTAATATGATTAACTCATGATAGAAAATAAGTTTGTACACTCTGAAGTTGATCCATATGTCTACTTTAAACAATTGTCTAATGCTGAGTTTGTTATTCTCCTACTTTATGTGGATGATATGTTAGTGACCGAGACTAGCATAAGGATTGTTCGTGAGCATAAGGATTGTTTGTGAGCTTAACAGATTTTCCATGAAAGATTTGGGGGAAGCCAAGAGAATACTTGGGATGACCATTTTTCGTTATAGGCATAAAATAAAAATGTAGTTATCACAAAAACAATACATTAAAAAGTATTGGACAGATTTGGCATGTCATAAGCTAAGCTGGTAAGCATTCCTCTAGCATCTCATTTCCAGTTGGCTTCCGATTTGTGTCCTAAAATTACAAGATGATTAAGACTTTGTGAAGGGTATTTCATAAACTACTGCGGTTGGGAGTATCATGTATGCTATGAGTTCTACTCACCAGGATATTGCTCATGTAGTGGGAGTAGTGAGAAGATTTATGAGTAATCCTGGTAACCCTCATTGTGAGGCTGTCAAATGGATACTAAGATATCTAAATAGTACTTCTGATGTTGCTCTATGTTTTGGAAAAGATAAGACATATTTGCAAGGTTTTGTAGATTAGATCTTCGTTGTGATTTAGACAAACGAAGATCTACTTCTGGACATGTCTTCACATTTGTTGGGACAGCTATTAGTTGGGGTTCTAGATTGCAATATATAGTTGACCAATCATCTGCAAAGGCTGAATAAATGGCTCTCTCCAAGGGGCTAAGGAGATGGTATGGTTGCAGTTTTTTCTCAAAGAATTAGAATTGAAACAATCAAATTTTACTATGTTTTGTGACACAATAGTGCAATATTTATGACCAAACATCATACATCTCAGCCCCATTCTAAACATTTTGATTTACGCTATCACTGCATTCGACATGTGGTTGAAGAAGGGAAGCTTCATGTGGAAAAGATAGACACTAAGATGAATCCATTTGATTCTCTAACAAACATTGTTACACGGAAGAAGCTTGAGTTTTGTCAAGGTTCTCTTGGCATTTCCAGCATGTGATGACAGGGATCGAAGTAGGGGAATGGCTTTGTTACAACAGTAGTTGGTCTTCAAGTGGGAGATTATTGGGGGTGTGTAGCTCAACAATCATCCTTGTTTTCTCTCCAATTGTATTTGCCCATTCAACTTCTTTGATGGACATTCAACAGTCCAATTAGAGATGTATTTGATAATGAACTGCTGTATATTAACGTAACTTTGTATCTCAAATTAACAAAAGATATTCTTGTGCTTCAAGAGTGGACATAGGCATCTATATGCTGAACCACTATAAATTCTTTGTCTCTATATTATTATCTCTATTTTTCTTGTATCTTTCTTTTATCCTTACACTTCCTGTTACTTCACAATCTTTACCAAAACAAAAATTATTCATCACCTGAAACACGAAATTACATCTCAATCAAAATTAGTCAATCCAGTAAATCATCACCCAAAACGCCAAATTATACCTTAATCAAAAATATTCACAGGATTGTACCTAAATCAAAGATATTCAACTTAAAATTATTGGACAGTCTAAATAAGTAACCCAAATTACCAGATCACCGAATCAGAAACATTACATTTTAATTTCATGGATTCTGGCAGGGCAAAAGCCTTGTGACAGCATAAATTGCATTGTGAAGAGATTTGACGAAGCTCTGAGATCTATCGATCACCATGGTTGCGATTTGGGAGGGATCCAATTTCCACCAAGCTTCTGGATCAGACAATACTGCAGTCACCACCTCATGTATACATACTTCCCGATACCTCTGTGCTTTTGACCTTCTCTTCTTCCTTGGCCTTCTCAATATACTCTGAAAATTTATGGGCTTCTATTAGAGAAGAGTACAGTACATGCACTGCAACATCTTTCAGGTTTTTACCCAGCGCTGTCACTAACAAACACAAGGAGGACAACAACTAAACCTACCGAAATAGAAGTGGAAGCCATTGATCGCTATAGAAATGCTTTCACTACACACCAAACTCAATGATCAAATCTTTCATCCTCGGCCACATTTATAGAAGATGGATTCTTTCATTAATTACTTAGCCACTTATTATCCCACTCAACAATGAACACTTGTCCAATGGTAATGAGAAATGTTGGGTATGAGAAGGTAATTAAATTTAATAATTAGCTTTAAATATTGTGATTTTAAATTTCATTATTAAATTTATTAACTGTCCTGTGAGTAAGCTTTTGGATGCCTGCATACACAGCTTCGTGATGGATAGCCTCATTCAATCAAAGTTACGCACGCCAAGAGTTGTCTTTAGAAATTGAGTTAACTTTTTCTTGAGTTAATAATTATTTAAATAAATAAGTTGTAATTGAAATAATAATTTAATTTATAGTTTGTATATTTGATGAAAGGTTATTGAGTGTGATTCTAAATATTGATGTTAAAAAATTACACACTCTAATCTATACGCAATATAGAGGCAAATTGATTATGAGATGTGGAAATCAAATATCTTTAATTAATCTATTGTATAAATTATATAATTTAGATACGATATTTGAATTTTTAAGAAAGGTTTTATATGATACCTATATAACTTTTTCAAATTACAATGAGGGTACTAGTCTAAGTTAGTGTATCTTTAAATAAGCACTAATGAACAAGGAGTATCTCCTTTGTCAAAATCTCCTTGAGCACAATCTTAGTCTTTTCCCTCAGCTCTAAGATATTTAAATCTTTGTGGTTGACATATTTAAGGAACATGCTAACATTCCTATCATTTGAGCTACAAAAATTTAGTGTTTCTTTGAATTTAAATATTTGAAGATAATGTTGGGGACATAAAATCTAGTTTTCCACAATCTCAAAATTTTAAGAATAATAAGTACTCATTTGAACTTTGTGCTTGCAAAATTGAACCAAGATGTGAGATTGGACTTATATAAAACTAATTATTAAAATTTACTCACCTATGTCAAAACTATTAAATTTACAATATTTGTGTTTATGACTTATATAAAAGTAGAAGATGAAAGCATCATTGACCATCTTAATAGAGTCATCTAAATATAGTTATCTCCTTTCTAATTCTAGCTATGGATAATATTTGATGAGCCTCTCAAAAGGCCATCTCTTCCATATGTTTACTTTCCTTTTTCAGCATTTTGTTTTCAAAGTAGAGTCTTTAAACTTATGGTTTTTATATATATTTTATATATGTAAGGACATAAGTAGGTAAAATGGATGGTAAAAACATAATGTATTTTGCTTGGAACTGATGGATAGAAGTTGCAGGATATAAGTGATTGCATGTTAAATAGATAGTCCTTTTTGCTATGCTATGTTTATGGGTAGTCTCCTTCCTGTAGTCGAATGTTGTGCAAGAATATCGAATGGAAACTCACACTTCTTTTTTAGTATTAAATGATAAAATATATTTATGTGTCGGAAGTTATGTATGCTAACCATTTTGTAGGAGTCGAGTCATGGCGCATTCAAGAATTCCAGCATGGCGATTGAAAGGGTCAACAACAACTGTTACCTTTAGAAGCGCTAGCATAAAGCAAGGAATTAAGTAAAGCGGTTGAAGAAGGGCGTATCACAGAACTCTCACGGAGGAACAAGTCAATACAGTTCTTGAGTAGACACAGCGCGCAGATCTAGAACCACTACATGCTATATTCTTGGAAGAACTTGAAGACCTACTATTGATGTTCGAGATTTCTGTTATGAGCACTTTGTATCCATTAGTGATCCTCATTAATGGAGTGATCCTAGATTTAGGTAGTAGTGTAGTTTCCCCTTAAATAAGTGGAATTTTGTAGTTCCCAAGGGAGAGTTAGTTGATATAATTTTTGGAATAGAAGTTGGCATTGTAGCACTGTTTTTAATTTCCAAGTACATTTCCTCCATGAATAAATAGAGTGCATAATTTGAGTTTCAGTCTCTTATCTTGATTGCATTTCTATTCACTCATCCAAGGGGGCCCACTTGGTGAGTGAATCCTTTTATTATATTAGAAGTTATTTCCTTGTTCATTAAGAAGTAAATAGAACTCTGTTGTTCCTGCAACCACTAGTAACAGAACTGGTGCACTGTTCCTGCAACATAGGAAAACAGAGTAACTCCTACTCGTGATTACTATTTTCTTAGCGTAACTGCATTCATTTTAGATAGTATAGATTCTTGAAGCATAATGTATTTTGATTCCATAGGTTTATCCATGATAATCAAGAATGTTTGAAGCATATACTTTGCAATACCATTCCAAGTTTACGTCCCTGGTTAATAATTAAATGAGACTAAATAATCTACTTAGCAGCCATTTAGGATGTCCAATCCTGAAGTAGCAGTCCAATGCTATGTGTTTCTGAGATAAGTTTTTAGCGAAATATTTTTCTCGCCACTGCTGGGGATGGTGTTAGTTCAAACCTACTTTGGTGTTCATGATTCCAGTTTTTATAATCTAGGATTTAATTTCAAGCAATCCTTTTATGCACATGAGAAGAGATCCTCGTGGAAGATTTCTTCCTTGTCAATACCAGGTTGAACCATTTGACCTTTTTAACCACAAGCCTGAGGAACCCCAAGTAGATAGTGAAGAAGAAGACCTGTTTGAAAACCCATTTGCTGACGTCCAAAGATAAATTTCATCACCTTCATCCTCTGAAGAATCGCTACATTTAGATGTCCTTTTTGATGACCCTGAGTATCACGACAACCCATTAGCTCTTATTATATACTAGCCACAATAACCACAGCAACCAGGCCCCCCTCTAAGGATGGCTCAGCCTACCTTTCCCTTCCTAATTCCTCCTTAATAAGGTAAACAAAACGTGAAGAACATTCCAGCCGGTGCACTACCAAAATTCTATGGACTTATCACTGAAGATCTAGAGACCTTCCTCTTCGAGTTTGACATCCTCTGCAAGAGCTATGACTACACAACTAATGCCCATAAGCTGAAGTTGTTTTTGTCAACTCTTTAAGAGGCCTCTATAAGGTGGTTTATGGGCCTCAGAGCTAATGTTGTAGAAAATTGGAATGCCATGAGAAACATGTTTCTTGCCAAATACAAAGAGTACTATAGAGGACAGGATTTAAAAGGAGATGACATCTTCAAGATGTCACAGAAAGAGGATGAAACCTTGGAAGACTATGTTTCCAGGTTTATGGATAACCTACAATGCAATAATCAACACCAGTTGAATAAGGAATCGCAAAAACATCTATTCCTCAAGGGTGTCAATGATGGGAGCATAGAAGCCTTGGACCTTATGGCTAGTGGTGATATCACCCAGAAAAATTGGGAAGATATCAAGACCACATGTCTGAATTACTCAAGAGCTACGGTAAAAAAAGGAAGAGGATTAAGGGATCTGCCTCAAAAGACAAATGGCTCTAGAGTGTCTAAGATAGAACTCTCCAACCTCTTGTTTGACTTTAAGAAGGACATTATCAATGATGTGGCCACTCATCTAGACACCATGCAAGCCCGAAGGAAGAAAGAGGACGTAGAAGCTATGCTAAATGAATTCTGCTCCCACTACAGAGAGAAGAAAAGAAACTGTAAATGCAAAACTATTGCATCTGTGGACACTACCTCAATGCCCACCGAGTTCAAAGCAATAGATGAGGAGAATGGAGAGGTCTTTTATGTGGCTCAAAGGCGACCATGGACCCAGAGACAAGGTATGCCTCAAGACCCCTTAAATCATTTTGGTTATAATAACAATAATAGTAATCAGTGGCAGAATCAAAGCCCCCACAATTCTGTCCCTCAAGGACAGAATTGTAATATTAACTGGCCTAACCAGCAGCCATAGAATAACTAGAAATTTTAGTAGCCACACTATAACCTAAACTTTCAACCTCAGTTTAACCCATATCATCAGCAGTTTAATCCTTACAAACAACAGTTTAACCCATACCAGTAGCTGAAACAGAATAACCAATGGCAACCAATTGGTAACTGGCAATAGCAACCTTAGTGGGGACCCAATCATCCTAATCAATAGCAAGCTATTATGCCTCCACCTCAGCAACAAGCTATTATTCCTCTGCCTCATGTAGCCAATAATAGTCCTCAGAAACCACAACTGCCTGCTCAAACAAATCCAAATCCAAATAACAAGCAACAAGCTTATTCATTGCAAGTGAATGACATCCACCTAAGATTAGGGACCACATTGCTTGCACCAAGAGCACCCATAATAAATGATGTTTTTGATATTGAGGAATCTTCTGGAAATCAAAATACTATTGTCCCACCTCTTGCACCGCTTGTTCCAGTTGAGAAAATCCCACCTTTTTCACAGAGATTGGCCCAACCATCAGCAACCCCTAAAGAAAATCCTATTGCAACTGATCTTATTGACCAATTGAAGAAAATGACTGCCAAAATACCATTATTAGATGCCCTCAAGGAAATTCTAATTTATAAAAAAACAATCAAGGAAGTTTGTATCAAGCACCCTAGTAGGAAGAAGAAAGATCCTAATACCGTCCATGTTCTTGGGCAACTTTATGATCTTATGCTTAGTAAAGCCTTGATGCCTAAATACTGTGATCCCGGGAGTCTAGTGGTTAGCAGTCACATTAATGGTATACAAATACAGAAAGTCTTTGTTGATCTAGGAGCCTCTATTAATGTTATGACTATGGATGTGTTGTTAAGGATTAGTATCATTGGGTTGAGGGAAACACCCACCATTCTCCAGTTAGCTAATAATTCAACTGTCAAACCAGATGGTATGGTAGAAGATATTGTTGTCACACTAGATTCCTTGGACTACCCCTTAGATTTCATCACCTTGTCTCCCAAAGCCACACTAGGAGGGTATCCATTAATCCTAGGAAGGCCTTGGTTAGCCGCAATAGATGCTTGCATTGCATGCCGCTTAGGAAAAATGACCATATTTGATGGTGTTAACACCAAGAAATTAACATTGTATTCTCCAGCCAAACCCCAAGCTGACATTGACCAATTTTTCTGACTGGATTTAGGAGATGTCCCCCTTGAAGCCAATTCAGTACAACAGCTTATGGTTATTGGTAGAAATCCATTTATGGCCTCACAAGAGGATGATGAAATACTAGTGGCAATCCTTACAAACCAGTATAGTTCTGAAGAACCCTCATGTCATGATCCTGACTATTCCCTACAAACCATATTGCCCAAGAAGTCTTCATCCAAGTTTCTTGCAGCACCTGATTATCTCCATACTTTGTTACCCCATGAAATCAAGTCACCTTCTTTTGCAGAGGTTCTTATGTTGGATAAAGTTAAAAGAGTACAGATTGCCTTGGGTAAAGAATTGAATATCAATAAGAACCTCCCTAAATCTCAGATGTCTAGCCTTATCTAGCTTCCACAAAAGAGTCAACAAGATTTTTCATGGGACTATAGTGACATGAAAGGGATTGACCAAAAATTGTGTACTCATAAGATTTATATCAGTCCCGAGTCCAGACCTATTAGACAACCTCAAAGAAGAATAAACCCTGCATTAAGAGATGTAGTAAAAGCTGAATTGCAAAAATTCCTCCAAGCTAGCTTCATATATCCTATTTCTGATAGTCAGTGGGTCTCCCCTCTTGTGATTGTCCCCAAGAAAGGTGGCAAGTGGAAAGTTTGTGTGGACTATAGGGAACTTAATAAAGTAACCAAGAAGGATCACTGTCAATTTCCCTTTATTGACCAAGTACTTGACAACCTTACTGGCAAGAAGTATTTTTCATTCCTAGATGGTTTCAGTGTCTACAACTAGATCTAGATATCCCCAGATGACCAGGATAAAAAAATGTTCACCTGTCCATGGAGAACATTTGCTTATTCTGTCTTACCATTTGGGTTATGTAATGCACCTGCTACTTTCCAGAGGGCAGTGATAAGTATTTTTTCTAACATTGCTACTGACTGTGTTTTAATATACATGGATGATTTCACTGCATATGGAACTACATTCGAAGAGGCTTATGCTAATTTGGAAAAAGTTCTTCAAAGATGCAAGGATTACAATCTCTCACTTAATAGTGAGAAGTGTTATATGATGATGGAAGAGGGAGTTGTCCTAGAGCATTACCTCTCATCCTTTGGTATCCAAGTTGATCCTGCAAAGATTGTAGTCATCATCACACTCCCAACCCTAGCAAAGCATAAGTATGTACGTAGTTTTCTTGGTCATGTAGGTTACTACAGGAGATTTATCAAGAACTTCAGCCAACTTGTCACTCCATTGTATAATCTATTGAAGAAAGAAGAAAAATTTGAATGGACAACCGACTGTGAGTCATCATTCCAACAATTGAAGGATGTGTTTACACGAACACCTATTATCAGAGGACCAGACTAGAAGCTGCCCTTTCATATCCATATAGATGCATCTGACTATGCAATTGGGGCACTACTGGGCCAAAAAGAAGGTATAGTTGAGCATGCCATTTATTACATAAGCAAAAATTTGCAAGGTGCAGAACTAAATTATACTATTATTGAGAAGGAACTTCTTGCTATAATCTATGCATTAAATAAATTCAGACATTACATAACCGGTTATGAAGTATTTTTTTATACTGATCACTTAGAAATCAAATACTTGATGAATTAACCCACCAATTCTTGTAGGTTAGCCTGCTAGTTACTCCTCCTGCAGGTGTTCGATATAACTATCATTGATAAATTGGAAAAAGATAGTGTTGTCACTGATTTCCTCTATAGGTTACAAGTTCTTGATGATCCTGCAGCAATTGACGACATCTTCCCAGATGAGCACCTATTTTCTCTTGCAACTTACAATCCATGGTATGCCGACATTGCCAACTACCTTTCTACAGGATGAGCACCACCTCATTTCTCCCCTCGTGAACGTCGGCTACTGGTTGAGAAGAGTTTTAACTTTTTATGGATATCTAGATTTATGTTCTACACAGGTCCTGATCGAGTCACCCGTAGATGTCTTCGCAAAGGTGAGACCTATGACATCCTTTAGGCATGTCATGATGAGTCATGTAGTGGCCATTTTTCCAAACAAAGAGAAACATACAAGGTATTGACAACCGGTTATTATTGGCCTACATTACATAAATATGCAGCTAAGCATACCAGACATTGTGACCAATGCCAAAGGATGGGACACCCCACCAAGACTGATAAAATGCCCCTGTAGCCTCAGGTGGCGGTAACACCGTTTGACAAGTGGGGCATCAAGTTTGTCGGCCCCATTGAGCCATCTTCACATGGTAAGTCTTATATCTTAGTATGTACTAATTACACCTCAAAATGAGTTGAAAAAAAATCAATGAGGCATGCAAGGGACCATAAGGTTGCAGAGTTTCTGTATGAGTTTATTTTTACTAGGTTTGGAGTGCCTCGAGAAATAGTAATAGATCAAGGGGCACAGTTCACCTCTAACCTTATAGCTAAATTGATGAATGAGTACACGGTGAGGCATGGTAATGTTATACACTGAATTTGTGCCTCTGATCTCAAGCTCTCTTGGTCTTGATAATCCAGTATAACATGGGAATCATCTCAAGGTTGTGGGACCTTATGCTAACCGAGATGAGACCTCCAAGTTCTAGGC
>MU224226.1:1840368-1860264 GCA_018584345.1 Thuja plicata
AAGTATACCCACAAAACATCTAAATCAGATCAAACACAGTAACACACAGAATTGCAGAAAATGAGAGGAACTAGGAACCCCAATGTCCATTAATAACATTCATAAGCTTTGATCCAATAAGAGATAATACAAACCAGGAAGCATAGGGATGTGAAGGATTATCACAAAGTACTTCCAACAGCTTGCATGATCAATGAGAAGATTACAGAATGTAAAAGTCAGAGGGCAGAAATAATGCCTCAGATAACTCCTGGAAAGAACGAATTCTTTTTACAAAATGCCAACTCCTGAGCACTAAGGCTCTCAAAAAAATTTAAATACTCCCATGCACGCAGGCAGGAGTCTCATAACCTAACTAGGGTTATAGATTTACAATAGAGTAATTGACCCTAGGACAAAAATCTAATCTGGCCATAAATGTGCACCAAGTTTAATCGATCATATTAGATTTCTAACTTGCGCCTATCCCTGTACTTGACTACGCCTTGTGAACAAGCAACCTGGATCCATCAGTTATATTCAACAACTAAGTCTCTGTCATGAATGCTCACCAACTGATCATGACCTCCCAGGACAAGAAGTGACCCTTGACGGCCGCCGCTCAAATTCTCATCAATGAGCCATCGATCATGACCACGTCCTTTTGCCAACTGCACCTGGAGAGAAATAACTTCATGATTGGGCTCTGCATCTTTTTCCATGCTCTGAATCTTCTGTTTCTCCACCGACGTCGAGCAAATCTAAATCTGGGATCAACAGACTCTCTGTATATGACCTTCTACAATTGAAAACTCCCTGATCAATTCTAGAACACGAGCACAGAGGAACCATGGCTGCCGAGCATTCTCCCCTGTCATCTTACCGCCAAAAATTCAAATTCAAAGTCCTGCAACCTAGCGACCAACGGCTAGTCTCCTTGTCGTGAGCATCAGACCTTAACCATGGTTAAATCTCACAACCTGGCGACAAAGCACTTTTTACCTCTGTTTAACCCGAGCTTAAATCGAGCGACAAGGCGACCGTGTGAAATCAAAGTCGCGAGGCATTTTACTTAACTCACCTTTCTTCTAGCGACCCAGCACCTAACTGCCTCCCAGATGCTATCCCTCCGTCTTGAGACCACGCGACAAAGCCTAGTCGCCAAGTCGGGGAATCCTATGTCTGAGCCCTTTTGACCTTTCTAGCGACATCCCGACTACCCCAAGGCGCTGAGTCGGGAGTAATTTTCTCGTAGGGCATTTTCATCACCAGACTTGGCGACCACCATTGGATCCTCTGAGCTTTGCATCAGACGACTGACATTTAGTCGTTTGAAAACTGAGCATACCCTTAAATTATCCAGCGATCCTGCGACTGAAGAGAAAGAATACTTAGTTTCGAAGTCGCGTGATCAATTTCCTCCGTCTGGCGATTACCCGACCAACATCAGCATCCATCTAGCATATGACACATGTCACATAGCCATTGGTTCATCTGTTCGCATTGGGAAGCTGAGTCATCGTGCTGTTCTAGCGACAAGGCGACTGAGTAAATTTACTAACATCAAACAGCTAGTCGCGGGGTCGGGAGTGTTATCTCTTAACTGCCATTTTATCACGAGACCACGTGACTAAAAAAATCTTAACTATTTGGCATGGCTGGATCAAGCGATCATGCGACATGAAGCAGATCGCGAAGTCGGAAGACTTTTCTTTGACTGTTGAATTCTTCTCGCGATCACCCGACTGAAGTGGGTCCCGTTCATTTCAAAGCTTATAATGTGGATCTAGCGATCATCCGACTGAAGAAAGGTAGCCAAGTCGAAAGACATCTGGGGAATATTCCAAAGTATTACGAGACTATGTGACAAAAGGAAGACGCAGAGTCGGGGGAAAGAAAAGAATATTCGCCCAGGCTGAAGTGATCAAGCGACTAAGAAATAAAGAACATGCTCTAAGTGACTTAAAAAGTAACGATGAAATATAAGAGCCATGGCCTAGGGTTTATTACCTCGCTTAAACATGAATACTTAGGGCCTTAAGGGTTTTGGTGAGGATCTGAAACCCGGGAAAAACAAGACAGATGAAACTAGACAGGGGAAACCAGACCAAATGCACAGAATGGGAAATTTGGGCAACAGGTAAATCTTCACCATACCATCCTTAGGCCAATGGATAGGCTAAGATCACAAATTGGGAGATAGAGGCCATTCTGACCAAAACAGTTGCAATTCACTAAAAGGATTGGGCTATTCGCCTTCCTGAAGCCATCTGGGCTTACCGCACAACTTGGAAAACCACTACTGGATTCATTCCTTTTGAGTTGGTCTATAGGAAATCTACATCCATGCCTATTGAGTTTCACCATAAGACTCTCTGGAAAACATTGGAATTAGATATTAACCTGAACAAGGCACAAGAGGACAAGCTCCTGCAGCTTAATGAATTGGATGAATATAGGAAATCTGCACTTCATAACATAGAACTGATTCAGAAGCAGTGAAAGAAGTGGCATGACAGATTCATCAAAGATAAAAAATTTTCCATTGGAGATTGGGCCTTGCTCTATGATTCACAATATCATCATACTCATAGAAAATTTCAAACCCATTGGTTAGGTGCCTATGAAATAGTCTTAGTATTTGATAATGGTGTTGTCCAGCTATCTACAATTGATCCTATCAGATTCAAACTCCTTATTAATGGGCATCATCTAAAGATATATCACAAGCCTGAGAGTCGTCAGCACTTCCTATAGTAGTTCCATCAGAGCTCAGACAATGCCACTCTTGCAGCAGAAGCATCTGTGTCTTTCACCCAGATTTTTTCCAAGCTGCAATTTTATTCCAGCTTCCATAATAAACATTTCACTCCCGTGATTTTCTTTCTTCATAATAAAATTCCACATCACCTCCTCTCTCTTCCATGTGTCCGCACTGTAGTATCACTCCATCAGTGCGCGTTGCCTAACATTACACTCTTCCTGTAGCACCTCAAGTTAATACCACATACTTTTTCACATATCTTATTTTATTCATTTATTATTTTGAAATGAGTGTTCTTTTCTTTTTCTATTCTTGCATGCAACAGCCTGGTCGGACCCATGCCTTATACTTAGTTGGGGGGAGGGGTTATTTAACTCATGCTTTTTTAAATATTTCCAAATTAATTTTAGCAAGCGAAAAGGCAAACTTTATTTCTTTCTTGTCTTTTCATGGTGACCACCGTCATGCGGGAGCTTATTTGTCCTTCAGTGATTAAGTCATCATAATTTAAAAGTTGATTTGAAAGCAAATTAAAGTTAAGTTTCGGTTAGTAATGGCAATTTTGTGACCTGTTTGGGTGGTTAACCTTAACACACATGAATGTATTTATGAAAATCATTCAAAATACTGCTTGCTTGCTTAGAATTAAAAGCTATCTTGTACTTCAATTTTTCTCAGAAAGCAAAACAAAAACCTCTTTCATCTATAAGAAGGCCTACATTTTTCAGTTTTCTGTAGCAACTGAGCACATCCTGCAGAGCTATTTTTCTTTATTATTTTTAATGGACTGAGACCTTCAGAGGCACAAGCCAATGGATCATCAAGTGTTACTTGGGTACTCGGCTGCCTATGAATTGTTTCAGAAGCAGGGATGGTTGGATTACTGCTTAAGCCTTAATGGCTTCGATGATGAAATTGCTTTTCAATTTCTGAATACTTTGAACAATGAGTTTGTAGTAGTGAAGGGTCTGAGGGTTGAATTTTCAGAAGATATTTTGGGAGAGGTTACAAAGTTGCCACAAGAAGGAGAAAAGTGGAGTAAGGATATTGACTTGCACTCAACTAGGGCACAATTTACCCTGCATAGTGACCCACAGTTGGAGATTGATAAGAAGCAGGGCACTTCAAGAACGTCATTACCCATGGATTTTTTGCATCTGGCTACATTTATAATATCCTACTTCACCTGTGAGGGATGTTACAAGTACCTGCATGGACTACATTTCAAGATTCTGAGCACCCTGCGCCATGAAAACAGACCAGTAAACTTACCTAGTTTTCTTTTTAATATTGTGAAAAAGAAAGCTTCTTTTGTTCAGTCAGGAAAAGCACAATCTATTTCCCATGAATGTTTAATTAAGCTAGTTGTAGAAAGGGAGTTAATTAAACAGTCAATTCAGACTTGGGAGGAATTCTTGGCTATGAAATAATTAGCACCTAGGGTGGTTGGTCCAAGAAGCCAACGTCTAGGTAGTAGGGTTAACATGGAAAAGGGGGTTCAAAAAGTAATCCATAAAATAGAACCCATTCCTGAAGCCTCCTCTTCTTGACCTACCCTATCTAGGAAAAGATCCTGCAATGATAACACTCTTGTTTCTGATAAAAATGAAAGAGATACTTGAGAAGTTGCTGCCACTCCTGACACTTCACTATCTAAATAAACTAGGTCTATTGTTATAAAAGGAAAATATAAAACCATAGATACAAAGGATATGACTCCAGAACAACAGCCAACTGATAATGAAAATATGAATAAGATACCTTAGGAACCCTTGCCTTCTTCTAAGGAGGAAAGGCCAGAAGAACCTCCTGTAGCCATTATAGGGGAGGTATCCTTCACCAAAAAGAAATGCAAGGGACTTGTGAGCTCTTTTCAAACCCTATGAGGAAGAGTGCTAGAATTTCTTCTAGTACTAGTAAAGCAAGCAAAACCCATGATTGAATTATAAATTTTGAATCCTTTGAGTCTACAAAAAAGTCCTCTTCGGAGGCAATGGCTTCAAAAAAAGTAGATAGTGATACCCTAGCCCACGTTGTGAAGGATGAAGCTATAGCTGATCCACAAGTTGAATACATCCTTGTGGACAGTGATAAGGATTCTTTAGAAACAAAGGGATTTTGCAATAATTCTCTCGGTCAAGATTCGGATGATAGTTTAGAGAATTTTCCACCTGATGAATTTCCTGTAGTAAATTAGGACATTATAGAAGAAGTCTTTGAAAAATTGAGCAAGGATGGATTGGAAAAATTAGCTAGGGTAGATGAATCATCCCAAGTGAATGATTTGATAAAAACCCTTGTCATTTGGAAAGGAAAAGATTCCATTGATGAATCTATCCAAGCAGGTGATTCAGTAAAAATTTGTGACAAGGGAAAAGGGGCTCTTTCACTAATAAGGAGGAAATAAAGATCCTTCAAACTACATCTAGGTGGATTAATGTTCTTTAGCGAGGACCCATGCCACCCTCAGATTTATCCACACTATTAGCAGCAGGATTGAGTTTGTACTGAAATATCACCTAGGAAAAGACACAATGGAAACTAGAGACAGAAAAATTAAAAAGGATAATTGAGGAGAAGGCTTGTCAACTTGAACAGAAAACAAATCAGATTTCAATATTGGAGAGGAGAATTGAGAAGATCACTGAATTGATTCCTGCAGCAATGTCATGTAGGTCACCTTCTCCAGTTTATGCATTGTTCCTTAAGGAAAAAATTGTTAACTTTCAATTGAAAAGGATTTTTGAGGGATTAAATCCTTCCATTGCTACACCTCACGAATTCTATGATGCCTTCCAGTCAGCACCTATGCCCATCAAGAATATGTTATGTGAATTATATCTATACAATCTAGCTGTTCTTGACAATAGAGATTGGAATTCACTTCTTTATGTAGGAGATGTTCAGTTGAGGGCAGTTATGTCCTGGATTTAGAATGAGATCAGCAAAGAGCATCAGGCTCTCCCATATCGAGAAAATGATATTGACACACCCCTCATGATGATTCCTGAAGGTCAGAGCTCTAGGTGGACTTTCCTTGATTGGATCTCAATCACAATGAACCCTAGTGGGTCTCACAAGGTTCTTCCAGTCAGAGAACAGGGATATATAGATTGGGAACAACATTCATCACAAGAATTTGAGGCCATAATTGCAGCTTACATGCAGAGGTGGATAAGGATTCCCCATCACTTAAAAATTAGGGAACCCCATTCTCCACAAAATTTAACTCTTGCTATTCATGGTGCCCCATGGTTTATAATGCTAGGCCACACACAACTACATTATTAGATGCCCTTTAGGTTTCAACCTCCTATCTTCCTGCAGCCTTTACTGGCAATAAATGAGAGCTTAGAAGATCATGATATGGTTAAGGAAACACAAAGGTGGGACAGAATTCAGAACAGCCATGGATATTTCAACTATGTTGTTGATGAACCAGGTGAGAAGACCACTAGCGACCTGAGGCTTAAGGCCAGAATCTGTAATTTCATGATTGCTGGGGACCAGCAATAGTGCAGTTGGGGGGAATGATGAGCCTCTCAAAAGGCCATCTTTTCCATATGTTTACTTTCCTTTTTCAGCATTTTGTTTTCAAAGCAGAGACTTTAAACTTATGGTTTTTATATATTTTATATATGTAAGGACATAAGTAGGTAAAATGGATAGTAAAAACATAATGTATTTTTCTTGGAACTGATGGATAGAAGTTGTAGGATATAAGTGATTGCATGTTAAATAGATATTCCTTTTCCCTATGCTATGTTTATGGGTAGTCTCCTTCCTATAGCCGAATGTTGTGCAAGAATATCAAATGGAAACTCACGCTTCTTTCTTAGTATTAAATGATAAAATATATTTATGTGTTGAAATTTATGTATGCTAACCATTTGTAGGAGTCAAGTCATGGCGCATTCAAGAATTCCAGCATGGCAATTGAAAGGGTCAACAACAACCATTACCTTCAGAAGCGCCAGCATAAAGCAAGGAATTAAGTAAAGCGATTGTAGAAGGGCGTGTCACAAAAATCTCACGGAGGAACGAGTCAATCTAGTTCCTGAGTAGACACCACACGTAGATCTAGAACCACTACATGCTATATTCTGGGAAGAACTTGAAGACCTACTATTGTTGTTCGAGATTTTTGTTATGAGCACTTTCTATCCATTAGTGATCCTCATTAATAGAGTGATCCTAGATTTAGGTATTAGTGTAGTTTCCCCTTAAATAAGTGGAATTTTGTAGTTCCCAAGGGAGAGTTAGTTGATATAATTTCTAGAATAGAAGTTGGCATTGTAGCACTGTTTTTAATTTCCAAGTACATTTCCTCCATGAATGAATAGAGTGCATAATTTGAGTTTCAGTCTCTTATCTTGATTGCATTTCTATTCACTCATCCTAGGGGGGCCACTTGGTGAGTGAATCATTTTATTAGATTAGAAGTTATTTCCTTGTTCATTAAGAAGTAAATAGAACTCTGCTATTCCTGCAGCCACTAGTAACAAAACTGGTGCACTGTTCCTACAGCATAGGCGAGCAGAGTAACTCCTACTTGTGATTACTATTTTATTAGCCTAACTGCATTCATTTGAGATAGTATAGATTCTTGAAGCATAATGTATTTTGATTCCATAGGTTCAGCGATGAGAATCAAGAAGGTTTGAAGCATATACTTTGCAAATACCATTCCAAGTTTACGTCCCTGGTTGATAATTAAATGAGACTAAATAATCTACTTAGCAGCCATTTAGGGTGTCCAATCCTGAAGTAGAATTCCAATGGTGTATTTTTCTGAGACAATTGTTTAGCCAAGCAATATTCATTCACTAATTTATTTTGTAGACACATGGTTTCCATAAAATTTTAGTTCCTAGAACTATTATCATATGATTAGAAAATAAAGACATAAGATTATATAAAATTGATTATATTTAATTACATGATTAATTTTTTCATATGGTTTATCACTAATCAAAATAACTTAATCAATTAACCACTTTCATCTAAGTATTTGAATAATGTGTTCATTTTATTAACCTAGTGAAATCTACTCATGTGGAGTTTCTTTGAAAACTTGAAGAAAGTTGGCTTTGGCGTTGATGAATTTTTGCACATCTATTCACATGAATATCATAACATTCCCTAGAGAATTCAATGATTATCTTAATGTATATTTCATGTATGTTTCCCTTATAGGGAGATCCAATGTCTTGAAGAGATATTGATATTTTAATTGTAAAATATCATTTTTACCTATATTGTTGTTTTCTCTCTATCTTTTATATTAGATTATGCTAAAGTTATGACCAAATCAATAGATTAAATAGATATAAGGAATATATCATGTGTTGAGGATAATTATTCCAAGTTATATTCAATTGATCTTCAACTTTATTCTTATTAGTATTTGTCGTTATGCTAGATACTATTGCAATGAGTTTTTCTTAAGGAGTGATTAAAAAAACTTATTTCAAACAATTGCAATTAACTATTTTTATTTTTCAATTGAATGGATTTTAAGGAAACATGTGTCCATTATAATTTTAAGGGTTTTAGGATACACTATTCAAAATTTATGAAATCTTTATAATATTAGACAATAATAAACTTACTTTCACCATATTTAAATCCTAATTAAATTCTAATTATAATTATTATATCATAATTAAAAATATATAATTATTATCCCATAAATGTACATTATAAAAATTTCATATTAAATAATTATACTTAGTAAATTTGCTAAAATTATTTTATAATTTCAAAACTTATTATTATTAAATTATTATCTTCTAATCAAATCTATTATACTTCATTAAATTATATTTAATATTATTACTATAATTAATTATCAGCAAATACTTTGCCACTATGTGGCACTTGTTTATCTTATCATAGAACACCCATATCCTTATATGTAATAGATCTATATTAGTATTATTGTTAGCTACAATCCACTTTTTAATGGTTGTATAACAAATTTGAACTCATATTTCACTTTATCTTGAGTTTTGTGAGAATCATATTCTCTTTTTTTAAATAACATTGTATTTGAAGGATCTAGGGTTTCCAGCTATGCATTACACACCAAAAAGGCAAAGGTCATGAAAAATAATTTTTTTATTTATTTCTTGAGTTTTGTGAGAATCATATGATTTTTTTAAAATAATATTGTATTTCAAGTATCTAAGGTTCCCAGCTATACATTTACACACCAAAAAGGCAAAGGTCATGAAAACTAATTTTATTATGGATTTCTAAAATCATATTTTTACATAACCACTATGAATAACAATTGAACTATACTTTACATTCATAAGTATTTATATACATCCAATGTCATGATATCATTAAATTGGTGGAGAAATTTATTATTGTTAAGGTGTCATGCCCCGCCAGGGAACCAGGAAGAAACTAGAAAGGTTACTCAGTTAAGAGTCTATATGCATATATTTTTTTTGTTTTAAAGTTCTAAAGTTACACATTTCGATTACAGATTCTCCCTAGGTTCCCCAACGAACAAGACTTAACCATAACTTTCATTATTAAAGAAATAACATAAGATTTCATAAATTTCATTATAACATAGTCTCTAACATATTCTTTACATAAAATTTTGTTCATCTAAATCATTTAACTTCTAACATTTTAGGATTCTTTTCTTTTCAAACTTTTAAAAGAAGTGTACATAAAGTAATTAACTTTCCTAATAACTATTGCATGCCATTTATAAATAAAAACATCATTTCATTTACAATATCAATATAGCCAATTCTTTTATTCTCTTTCATAACCATGAAACATCATAATTCTAACATATTTTCCATAAGTAAAGATCACTTCTTTTCTTTAATAAATACATCTTTTACATTGAAAGATAGTTTATCCCTTTTCCCATTTTCCTAAAACTACCCATCCCATTACGTCAATCTGAAATATATCAAATATTGATTTAAATTCATCTCCTCTTGGGAGGTTACATTAATGAAATCTCATTACATTCAATTAACAATGAGGAACAACAAGAAAGTCTTCATCTTTCACAATTCTGAAGAAAGCACAAGCATGGTCCATCCACAAATCTACGAGCAATACCTCGATAAAATATTTACCACCCAACCACGTGGATACCCAAAAAGGATCCACTCCATCGTGCTAGGAGATAAACACCATGATCCACACAAGAAGGTGATAACTAGGCCATTCCTAAGGAGAGGGTAGTGCATTTCCCAAAAATATAATTGGAAAAATGAGAAGACTACAAAACATAAAACACATCGGTAGAAACTCTAAGATAAGCTAGGTGAGTGTCATCACATAGCCCTCACCCCTTGGGTTACCTTGGTCATCCAATCTAGGCCCTGACCCCCAAGTAGGAACATGCAAAACTGAACATCTCTCATAGGGACGAGACTGCTTGATTGTGCCATCGCGATAACACCTTCTCCCACTCCCATCTGTAGCCTTTACTAGCACTACCGGCATGGGCGAGGCTTATATTATTAATGTTTAATTCCCTTCCCATAAATTGTTATTGTTATCACTGGATTAATCAACTCCACAGTGGGTTACCCTGGTACTAGCCACTTAGGGCCCTAGCCTCCACTGTGAACCACTCACCTAGGGTTCCTAGGTTTCCTACCTCTATCAAATTTATGAAAGCACATAAGGATAAGAAAAAAGAGTATACAAGAGTTCATAATATCCACATGGAACATAAAGAAGGTCACACAAGGTTCCTAGGGTACATGAAACAACCCTAACCCTAATCAGGGTTCCATATCTTATAACAAGCTGATAAATGATCAAAAACATAACAACATGTATAAATAGGGTATTATTCAAGTAAGAACATGGTGCAGAGCACCTAGGACTCCAAGGCATGCTTTAGATGTTTCTAGATGGGTTAGAGAAGTTTGAATAGAGGTTTGGTCCATACTTTGTAATAAGAACTCATTGTAGGTCCATTAGCACTATGGTGTAGCTATAAGCCAAGTGACTAAATGAGACCAAGGAGTTATAAAGGGTGTGTTTTAGTGTTCTAAGGGTTTTTTAGGTTGGTTTACGCCTAAGTGAGTGATTTTGAATCATTTAGAACTCATTAGGTCTAGGGGTGAAGTCTAAATGCAAAAGTTGCAAAAGTTGCATGACAACTTTTTGAAAAGTTGCTCGGTATGTTTAAAAAGTGGCTATTTGGTTAGGAATGACCAATTGGTGGTTCCAAAGGTCATAAAACTTTCAAAAATAATCAGACAAATGGAGAGAGGAAGCTGTAACAGAGGCTTGATGAAAACTGAATGAAAACCCTTTAATTTCTAGAAAATCTCATGTTGCAGAGAATTGTATGGTTCAGTATGGTCTCATTATGATTTCTTAGAGATTGAATAAGTTAGAGGTGTGAATGAAAAATATATTGGTTTTTGTTTGAAGCAATTTGGAGTTATAGTTTAGAATTTATCTCAATTTTTGTATCAGGGGTCCTAAATAGCCCTGATTTCTAGGGTCTTGTACAAATGTTGCCCTAACTTGCAGATCCACTAATGGAATCCTCCCAAACTGAGGGATATGTAAGTTAGGAGGCCTACCTTAATGAGTCTAGAGGTTGGAGGTATTTTGGGAAGGGTAGGTGATTTTTCAAGAAGGCCCTAGGTCAAGAAAGACCATGTGCTTGACTAGGTGTAGAAGCCAAATTGGAGTCAGTCTTATTGGAGGGCACTTGTAACTTGTTGAAGTATTGATTCAAAGTTTTTTAAGTGTGATAAGGAGTGTCAAAAGAGTTTGGGGTCTTGGGAACCCATCTATTCCATTCCTCTTTGAAGCCCTAGACTAATCTGGCCAATTAGGCCTAGGTACCAAATTGGGGTTTGGGGGTGCTGGATCAAGATCATCCAAAAAGGTTTTGGGATCCTTGAAAGTGTCCAAAAAGGATACTTAGAAATGTGAAGAATTCCCTTTGGTGTTTGGGAAATTTTGGAGAAAATTCCAAAAATCAGGGTTGGAAAGGCTACAAGGATTGTAGGCCTAGAAGGAGAATTTGGTGTTGTGGGTTTGGTAGATCCAAACAAATTGTGGATTGTCATTGGATAAGGTGTCCATAGGTTGTCTCCAAGGTTTTTGAGTTAGTGGGTGAAGTATTGTTGGAGGTTGCTTCATTGGGATCATTGGTTGAGTGTACCCGGTGTGGGTAAAAGGACTTGATAACGGTCCTATAATCCAAAGTTGGATTGTTGAAGCCATTAGAAGCCTAGTAGAAGGTGGTTGCTGCAGGAATTTGCACCAGGTGGTATCAGAGCCACCAAGATCTTGATTGGGAAGTCAAGGAGAAGACAAGATGTTTGAAAATGAAGAAGAGAGGGAGATCCCTCTAAGAGTGACTAATGCTGAATTGACCAAGTTGGTCAAAGAACAAATAGCAGAGAGTAGGGATATAAGGGAAGAGAATAGGATGATGAGAAGAGAAATAGAGAAGTTGAGGGGCAAGATGAACAAAGGGTCTCAAGAAGACTCTGAGGAAGAAGATGATGAAAATGGACCAAAACCAGACAATTATAAAAAGCCCTACCAGAGGACCAGAGAGTCATGTTGGAAGCCCTCGAAAGGGTAGGAAGGAGGGATATCAAGACAGAGGTCCCTATGTTTTGTGGAAATCTTAATCTAGAGGAGTGCATGGACTAGATTGAAGCGTTGGACAATCACTTTGAATGTGATAATGTTCCTGAATCTCAGAGGTTGAAGATTGCAAAGGCAAGGATGAAAGGGTCTGCCTTGAGTTGGTGGAACTTTCTTCAGACAAAGAGGCTTGATGAGGGCAAAGGTGCCATCTCAACATGGAAGAGGATGAAGTTGGAGGTGAAGAGACAATTCATCCCTGAGGATTATGAAGTCCTAGTGCACCAAAAATTGCAAGGTCTAAGACAAAAGGATATGGATGTGGGTACTTATACAGAGGAGTTTCATAAACTCACTTTAAGGGCGAAGGTGACTAAAACAGAGAAGAAAAAGTTGGCAAGGTACTTGAATGGCCTCAAGTACTCCATCCAAGATGAAATTGCTTTGTTTAACCCAAAATTAGTGCATTCATGCTTTCAAATGGCATTGAAGATTGAGGAAAAGAAGAGAAGGAAAGGTGACTCTCAAAACAAGTCAAGGGGAGCCAATAATAACAGAGGCAGAGGAAGGTTCAATGGTAGAGGATTCTTCAAACCCGAAGAGGAGTCAAGCAACAAGGAAAACTAGGAAGGTGATAAAATCTCAAGAGGAGGTTTCAGAGGAAGAAGAGGCAATGTAAGGGGTAGGTCAGGGGGTAGAACTCTAGGAGTGTTCACTGGTAGATGCTTTAATTGAAGCCAAGTGGGACACCAGGCCTCTAGATGCCCTGAAAAAGGGAACAGTCAGCAAGGAGGGGACAGGAGAGTCCGTTTGGCACATGAAGAAGATGCTCAAAGAAACCATGAAGGAAAAGGTGTTGTAGATCCAGAGCATGGAGAGTTCCTAATGTTTAATAGGACCTTGTTGAAGGACCCTCAAGTCAAAGAACCGGCACAAAGGAAGACCCTGTTCAAGACTACGTGCAAGATCAAAGGTAAAGTGTGTAAGGTTATAGTTGATTCTGGTTCTACTGATAACCTAGCTTCCATTACTATGGTAGAGAAACTTGGATTGAAAAAGATGCCTCATCCTAACCCATATAAAGTGTCTTGGTTGAACAAAGAGAAACAAGCTTTAGTGAATGAGCAGGTGTATGTGGAGTTTAGGATTGGGGACTACCATGAAAAGATTTTGTGTGATGTGACTGATATGGATGCTTGCCACTTATTGTTGGGAAGGCCCTGGCAATATGATGTGGAATCGCACCATCAAGGCAAAAGCAATGTGTATTAGATCACCAAGTATGGAAGGACATATACCGTGAGACCTCTACCCGAGGGAGGATAGGAAACTCCTCAAGATAGTAGCATGCTGGTAGTTGGAGAAAAGGAGTTTTTGAAGACCATCAAAGGGAAGGACACCCCCTGTTATGCCATTGTGGTCAGGCCACAAGAAAAGAAGAAGGTGTGCAAAGTTGAAGAACCATGGAGGACAATGGGACCCAAGGAGGTTCAAGGTTTGTTGAGCAAGTACAGAGAGGTAATTGCTGATGGGAGGATAGAGACTCTTCCACCTATGAGAGATGTGATTCATTGTATTGACTTCATACCAGGATCAACACTTCCAAACAAAGATGCTTACAAACTCACACCAAGCCAAAATGAAGAGTTGGCAAGATAGATTGAAGAACTCTTAAACAAGGGGTTCATAAGGAGAAGTATTAGTCCTTGTGTAGTGCCAGCATTGTTAGCTCCTAAGAAAGAGGGTACATGGATGTTATGTACTGACTCTAGATCTATCAACAAGATTACCATTAGATACCGGTTCCCAATGCCAAGGATGGAAGATTTGATGGATTGCATAGGAGGGGCTAGATACTACACCAAGATAGACTTGAAAAGTGGTTATCACCAGATCAGGGTGAGAGAAGGGGATGAATGGAAGACCACATTCAAGACCAATGAAGGGCTCTTTGAGTGGATGCTAATGCTCTTTGGTCTCTCAAATGCACCAAGAACATTTATGAGACTCATGAATGAGGTATTAAAGCCCTTTATTAACCACTTTGTTGTAGTATATTTAGATGACATTCTCATCTTCAGTAAGAGTAAAGGAGAGCACTTAGAGCATATTGAAAAAGTGTTGAAAAGATTGTTAAAAGAAAAGTTAAGGATCAATCTAGACAAGTGTGTCTTTTTGCAAGAAGAGTTGGTTTTCATGGGATTTGTTATCTCCAAGGGGAACCTCAAGATGGATCCTAGTAAGGTGGATGCCATATTGAGTTGGCCCACACCTAAAATAGCAAGTGAGGTCAAAAGATTTCATGGCCTAGCAAGCTTCTATAGGAAGTTTATTAGAGGCTTTAGTAACATAAGTGCTCCTATGATAGACACCATTAAGGGTGGAAGAAAATGTCAGTTTGTATGGACCCAAGAGGCTAACCAAGCTTTTGAAGCATTGAAGAAGAAGGTTGCAGAACAACCAATCCTAGTGCTACCCAATTTTAATAAAATATTTACAATTGAATGAGATGCATGTAATAGGGATATAGGAGGAGTCCTAAGTCAAGAGGGCAGGCCAGTTGCCTTTTTTAGTGAAAATTTGAATGAGGCCAAGCAAAGGTATTCAACTTATGATTTAGAAATGTATGCCATGGTTCAGTCCTTAAGGAAGTGGAGAAATTATTTATTTCCCAAGGAGTTTATTGTTTACACTGAAAACCATGCATTGAGTTTCTTGAATAGACAGGAAAAGTTGAACCATAGGCATGTGAAGTGGATGGAGTATCTCCAATCCTATACCGTCACCATCAAGCATAAGAAAGGGGTGGAAAATAAGTTTCTGCTGCCCTTAGTAGAAGGAATTTAACCATTCAAGAGGTGAGGTTGGAGAATGTGGGTTTCACTCCATAAAAGACATGTATGATGAAGATGAAGACTTCAAGGAGATCTATCAATTTTGCAAAGATATGATAGGGCAGTACCATAGTACATATACAGATTTCATGTTGCAAGAAGGATTACTCTTCAAGGGGAGTCAGTTATGTATCCCTAGGGGATCACTAAGAGAGAACATCATAAAAGAGAAGCATTGTGGGGGCCTGGCAGGTCATTTTGGGTTAGATAAGAAACTTGAGTTAGTAAGAAGATTCTATTATTGGCCAAGGATGCCAACTGATGTAAGGATATTTGTGGAAACTTGTATGGTGTGCCAAAAGGAAAAAGGGAAGACTTCAAATGCAGGACTGTATACTCAATTACCCATAAAAAATAGGCCTTGGGATGCAGTATGTTTAGATTTTGTACTTGGCTTGCCAAAGACAAGGCAGGGCTATGATAGTGTTTGTGTAGTGGTGGATAGGTTTTCTAAGATGGCACACTTCTTGCCATGCAAAACCAGTCATGATGCTTCCCACAATGTAGGTATCTTCTTTAAGGAGATCATAAGATTACATGGTTTTCCATTGTCCATAGTCTCTGACAGGGATCCTAAGTTTCTTGGTCATTTTTGGAGGACCTTGTGGAAGAAGCTTGGGACAGACCTGACCTTTTAATCAGCATACCATCCACAATTAGATGGTCAGACAGAGGTGGTCAATAGGTCATTGGGAAACATATTGAGGTTCCTTACCAAGGAACATGGTTCATCATGGGACTCAGTCATAGCACAAGAAAAATTTTCTTATAATGATTTAGTGAATAGAACCACTGGGCTGAGCCCATTTCAAATTATTTATGGCACTCATCCTAGAGGGGTGATGGAATTATGAGATGTCAAATCCATGGAGAGGAGCAGTGCACAAGAAACTAATTTTGTAGAGGTTATGCAATAGATTCATAAGGACGTCAGGGATAGATTGGAAAAGACCACAGTGAAGTATAAGGAAGTTGCAGACACCAAAAGCAAAGACCTTCAATTGGCAGTAGGAGACTTGGTCATGGTGAATCTGAAGAAAGAAAGAATTCCTAAAGGTAAGTTCACCAAATAGACGATGAGAAAGATAGGTCCTTTTAGGATCTTGCAAAAGTGTGGGCAGAATTCCTATAAGGTAGAGTTGCCTCAATATGTTGGACTCTCTAATACCTTCAATATCTCTGATTTGTATCCATACAGAGGTCCTGAGAAAGAAAATGGTGGCAATGAAGTACCCAAGGTGGATAAGGAAATCATGAAGTCTCTTCCTAAGGTAGTGGAACCAAATATTGAATGTATTTTGGACAAGAGAGAAGGAAAAAGGACCAGAAGGTAGGTATACATGGAGTATCTCATCAAGTGGAGAGATAAGCCTATTGAAGATGCAAGTTGGCTGACGGAATTAGCTATTAAAAAGTTGGGTTATGAGGTATCCAGCCTGCCAACTCAAGAGGCTTGAGTTTGGCCTAGGGAGTATGGTGTAGGGAACCTAGGACTCAAAGGCATGCTTTAGATGTTCCTAGATGGGTTAGAGAAGTTTGAATAGAGGTTTGGTCCATACTTTGTAATAAGAACTCATTGTAGGTCCATTAGCACTATGGTGTAGCTATAAGCCAAGTGACTAAATGAGACCAAGGAGTTATAAAGGGTTTGTTTTAGTGTTCTAAGGGTGTTTTAGGTTGGTTTAATCCTAAGTGAGTGATTTTGAATTATTTAGAACTCATTAGGTGTAGGGCTGAAGTCTAAATGCAAAAGTTGCAAAAGTTACATGACAACTTTTTGAAAAGTTGCTCGGTATGTTTAAAAAGTGGTTATTTGGTTAGGAACGGCTACTTGGTGGTTCCAATGGTCACCAAAGGTCATAAACCTTTCAAAAATAATCAGACAAACGGAGAGAAGAATCCGTAATAGAGGCTTGATGAAAACTGAATGAAAACCCTTTAATTTTTAGAAAATCTCATGTTGTAGAGAATTATACGGTTCAGTACGGTCTCATTATGATTTCTCAGTGATTGAATAAGTTAGAGGTATGAATGCAGAAGATATTGGTTTTTTTTGAAGCAATTTGGAGTTATAGTTTAGAAGTTATCTCAATTTTTGTATCAGGGGTCCTGAATAGCCCTAATTTCTAGGGTCTTTTAAAAATGTTGCCCTAACTTGCAGATCCACCAGTGGAATCCTCTCAAACTAAGGAATATGCAAGTTAGGAGGCCTACCTTAATGATTCTAGAGGTTGGAGGCATTTTGGGAAGTGTAGGTGATTTTTCAAGCAGGCCCTAGGTCAAGTAAGACCATGTGCTTGACTAGGTGTGGAAGCCAAATTGGAGTCAGTCTTATTGGAGGGCACTTCTAACTTGTTGAAGTGTTGATTCAGAGAGTTTAAAGTGTGAAAAGGAGTGCCATAAGAGTTTGGGGTCTTGGGAACCCATCTATTCCATTCCTCTTTGAAGCCCTAGACTAATTTGACCAATTAGGCCTAGGTACCAAATTGGGGTTTGGGGGTGCTGGATCAAGATCATCCAAAAATATTTTGGGATCCTTGAAAGTGTCCAAAAAGGATACTTAGAAATGTGAAGAAGTCCCTTTGGTGTTCGGGAAATTTTGGAGAAAATTCCAAAAATAAGGGTTGGAAAGTCTACAAGGATTGTAGGCCTAGAAGGAGAATTTGGTGTTGTGGGTTTGGTAGATTGAAAAAAATTGTGGATTGTGGTTTGATAAGGTGTCCATAGGTTGTGTCCAAGGTTTTTGAGTCACTGGGTGAAGTATTGTTGGAGGTTGCTTCATTGGGCTCATTGGTTGAGTGTACCCGGTGTGGGTAAAAGGACTTGATAGAAGTCCTATAATCCAAAGTTGGATTGTTGAAGCCATTAGAAGCCTAGTAGAAGGTGGTTTCTACAAGAATATACACCAAAAAAACTTCTAGAGCCAACCCTGGGTCAAACCCAAACCCTAAACCCTTCCAGAAAACCGAAAACATCAACTGGAAGAGTCCTACGTAGATAGAACCCTAAGATGCGTAGGTGGTACTCTAAGCTGCATAGCTGGTGTCCTAATCTACGTAGGTGGTACAAAATATGTAGGTGGTGCTTCCTATGTGGGTGGTCATGTATCCTACATAGGTGGTATCCAGTTCTACACAGGTGGTCAGGACCTGTGCATCCTCTGGACAACAACCTTCAGTTTCCACCTTCTGGGTAAACCTGAATAAGATGGAGACCCAAAAGGAAGAATCAAAGAGACCCATTTGGTAATCCTTAGTTCTCCTTCTAAATCATCCCTCAAAACTATCTACCCTTATGGAAAATCTACTTAGTTTCTCCCCGGATGTGCAAGGTGCAAAAAGGTGACTACCCAAGACAAAGTTCTAAGTAAGAAGATAGTCTACATATCATCTACAGAATGGGGTTCTATTAGAAATAAAATACATTATAAGAAGGAAATACATGGAAAAGAACAATTTACAGCAACTTATAAACTAAATTCATTATAAATCATACTTCCATTATTGCATTCATAAGATATAACACACACCTTTAAATACACACAAATGAATTCCATTGTTCATATAACCACAGAAGACAGTAAAAAATCATAGTAATTAAATAGATAGGATGCTCCTTTCTGGGTAGATCCTACCTAGAGTCCTACGGAGACCTTTGATGCAATCCAATTCTATTGTCCCAATCCTATGCTCCTTCAGCCTTTTAACTAGTTGGATTCTCTCCCAATGTTTCGCTCTATCCTACTAATAGTTTCCAGATATGTATAAAGTTCTCTGAGTATAATTTTCCTCCATCCTTCTCCTAACTCCTACTTACTATATTCCCTTAATATAAATACATTTCAGGATTGGTTGCTCGGGAATTTGAACCGATGCAACCATCCTTAACTATTTATTAGTTAATAGTTTTGAACATAATAGTCCTTTAGATAAATTTAATGCATAGGTAGTTTCCCGAGAACAATTTAGTTAAATTACCTTCTTAGTTACTCTATGTTTTATTTCATGCTTAATGTAACTCTTTATTATTTATTCCAACTTTTTACTTTGATTAATTACTTTCCTTATTAATAGAATAATGTAATTTTCATATGACAATTGATTTCTTTTCTAAAAACAAGAAAGCCACATAATGAATAATTACATACACACATCCAATTATTAAAACATTAATATAGGCATATTCATAAAATTGCATAAATATATTTATATAGACAGGTGCATATGTGTGCACCCATATGCCTATGTGTATATATAACCAAGCACATATTATTAAAATCACACATTATTTAAATATATTAGAAAAGGTATATTACCACACATATATAACTCCATCATAGCATCCAATAATTATTAACCACAATTAATATTCACCTAGCTCTAGGGACAATAAAAAATATCCACAATTGACCCAAATGTAAAGCATCAATAAACAGACAACAATCCATAATAAAAGACAATTTTCAAAAGGACCCAACCTGGGAACAAGGATCAAGGTAAGGCTTAGTCTTGTGGAACCAGGTGTTATCTCAGTCACAACAATGATCGAGGATTTAGAGAGCACGCTCAAACCTGTGGAGCCAAGTGGAGACGATGCTCGGTACCTGCAATACTACATCACCAAGGAGAGATACATGTGCATATATATATA
>MU224226.1:1873353-1888003 GCA_018584345.1 Thuja plicata
TCAATAAAACGGTGACAAAGCTACACAAAGAAATCGTCAAGAATAAGAATGCGACCGATGATCAGATTAAAATGATAGCCCAAATTCAAGCCAACAAAAACATCGCTTGGATGGAAGGTCCGCTTGGATGGACCGCTTGGGTGGAACAATATGAGGACCTGCTGCATTAAACCTTTGTATATGTTAAGGATCATTTTGTAATACTGTATTAGTTTGGTGTACTGATGTCATCTTTTGCTTAACATTCTCGGTTTTTGTTTTCTCTCCGTGTGAGGCATGCCTCCGGAGTTGTGAAACTTGAGTCCGTTTCGCACTGTAAATCCTATTGATAACTCTATAATCAATATAAAAAAACCTAAAATACAAATAATAAATAAAAGTTTTAAAAATAATTTCTTTCATACATTTTAAATAATGATTGCACTTTTAATGTTCTTATAATAAACTTTTGTAATATTATAAAATAATTTATATTCTATATATCATATGATCATACACTATTTGTAATATTGAAAATGACAATAAAAAATATTATATAACATTTTTCTTGTAAAGATTAAAATGAAGATTTATAGATATTAAAAAAAAATTACATACATAATAATATTAAATTTACTGATTAACTACATCCTTTTAAGTCCATATTAAAATACTATAATCATTACCCAAAAGCACTATATTATATCATTTTCAAATTAAAATTATTAAATACTATATATCATAATGCAAGATAATAGATTTAAAAAACATAAAAATTATCCAGCCCAAATTATTGAAAACAATAAATCATCATCCAAACCACTAGATTTATAAATCGAAATTATTTAACTCAAAGTTATTGGATCCTTTAAATCATGAGCCAAAACACCAGATTATATCCAAATAAAAATTAATCAACTCGAAATTATTGAATACTATATATGATCATCCAAAACATCAGATTATACATTTACTCGAAATTATTGAATACTATTTATGATCACCCAAAACATCAGATTATACATTTTGTTTTCATGGATTCGTGCCAACCAAAAGCCTGGTGAGAACAGAAAGTGCATTGCTGAGAGAGTGGGCGAAGCTTTGAGATGTATCGCTCACCATGGCGACGGATCTGCCTTCCACCAGATTTCTATGTCGGACAATACTGCACATATTAACGGATTTCTCTGCACTTGATACAGCTGCATCGCAATAACAGATTCTTGTTCATCGGAGAATCAGGCAGCTCATTCAACTTTAGAATGGCAGTATGATTGCTATAGAAAAGTTTCCTCGATACAGCAACACAATGATCCAATCTTTCGTTCTCCGCCACATTTAAAGAAGGTTGATAGGGGCATGCAGGTTAACTAAGACGTGTTGATGTTTGGCCTCCTCCAATTAATGTTGTGCACGCCAAAAGATTTTGGTTTGCATTTAAAATTAAGAACTTGCAATACCTTAAAATATTAAATATTTAGCTAATTGTGGAAAAAAGTTATTTGAACAATTGATCTTGAAAGATGAAAAAATAGCGCAAAAATAATAAATTATATATGTATAGAAATTAAATATTTTAGATGTGATATGGGGAGCCATACATTAGTGGGGTCTAATATGTGATATGTTCGGTGAACAAAATAAATAGTAGTGGTGCAATAAAAATGTTCTATCAATGTATATTCTCCTAAAAGATGCCTCTAAATTTCGAAAAACAACTACTCATGGCGCATTATTAAACATGATTTAGTACATACCTATGGGTCTTATCACTTTTGGACCTTTTGAACATTTTCACAAAAAACATGCTAATGTGGCATCATATTTGATCATGTGGACTTGAAATTTTATTTTTAAATAGGAAACTTGACAAATAAGTTAGGGTGAAGTTAGGGTGCGCATGTACTTGCTCCTCTCCCCTAGGTTGATTTTTTAAGAGCCTTTTAAATTAAATTCATATGACTTTTTCAATTTGAAATGAGAGTACAAACTTAAGTTGGCGTCTCTTTTATTGAGTACTTGTGACCAAGGAACATCTAATCTACCAAAGTCTCTTAGAATACAATTCTAGCCTCACCTGTCATTTGTATATTCAAATGTAAATTTAACTTTGATTTTAGGAATCTTTCTAGAAGTCTTAGTTGTTAGTTAGATCATTTTTTATAGTTTATCTTTTATTTATTTCTTAAAATTCTAGGATTGTCTCAATTAAGTTTTTTTAAATCTTTGACATTAAAACAACAAATAGAAACAAATACTAGACCTAGAATAATATATATTGGGTGATGATTTGATAATGCTCTTGATACTCTCATTTTTCTTTTAATAATTCATTATATGTCATCACATAAATTAGATGAGTAGAAAAAATGTCTTTAAATTTAATATTAAATTACATCATTAAAAAATATTTCTTTCATTTATTAGTTAGCTACAACATATTTTTGGATGGTTGGATAACAAGTTTGAGCCCTTGATTTACTTTTTAAGGCCAATTCATTCTTTTACATGAATGGCTTGCCTAAGATAAGTTAATTTCTACTATTTTAGGACTTTTTGAGAATTACAAGATTTTAGGAAAAGCGTATAATATTTAATTAGGAGGATCTTAGGGTTTCACTATGGATTTACATAGCTCCATAATGCTAAGTCCATATTACTAATGTTGATAATTTATTTTATTTGAAATCTCCACATTCCTAAATTTATTTTATTTGTTTAACTCTTGTAATAAATTTGAAATAACAAATTTGCATTATTGCATATACTTTTTTATAAAAAATTTTAAACAATTAATTTTAATTATTATCCCACTATTTTTAAAGTTCAAAAATTAGTAATGAAATATTGATATTAGAAATAAAATTTCAATATATTTTATATAATAATGAAAATTTTCAATGATCTAATTATATTTTTAAAAATATTTTTCTATATCACTATAAAATATTGCAGTATGAAAGTGATATGTTTTTTATATTAGCTAATTTATAAAAAGTTACAATAATTTATCCATTAAAAAAAATATTTAATATTTTATTTAATTATATACTATTATTAATATTTAAAAATTTAGTTAAATATTTGTTTTCTTGTAATATATCTGTTATCAATCTTTTAAAAAGGTAAAATTAAGATCAGAGTGATGTGAAAATATTTACATAATTCAAAGTTATTGGATACTATATTACCATCGCCAAAAATTCTAAACTATAACAAAGTCAAATTTATTCAACTCATCATCATTGGATACTCCCAAAATAGAGACTACCAAAATCAATGTTATTCAACTCAATGTAAATGAATAATACATCTCATTCTCCAAAACACCAGATTATACCAAAATGAAAATTATTCAATATTATAAATCATCACCTAAAATATCATATTATACCAAAATCAAAGTCTTTCAACCCACAATCATTACATATTATAAATCACCATCCAAAACATCAGAATATGGAAATCTAAATTATTCAACATAATATTATTTGATTGAATACTACATATCAATATCATGAAACACTAGATTATACCATTGCATTTTGATTTCATAGATTCTAATGGACCAAAATTATTCAACTTAAAATTCTTTTATTAGATGCTATATATCATCACCCAAAAAAACACATTATATGATTTCATTCTGATTTCAGAGATTCTAGCCCTGCGAAAGGCAGTCGAAAACATAAAGTGCACTGGTCAAAGATTGATCAAAGTAGACCTATCCATCACCATGTTGGTGTTGGATTTTCATAATCAAATCTGATTGTTGTGAGCCTCTTTCTTTAACTTCTAAAATTAATTCTCCTTTGTTTATTGCTGATAAGGGTAAATAAGATTTTTTTGAAGACTTTTAGAAAATAACTTTAAATCTGATTTTATGTGGACTTTGAAAGATAAGTTCAAATCTGATTTTGCCTTTGGACAACAAATACTCTATAAAGAAAAGAATGTTTTTATTCTTCCATAGACATGTAAGAAGTAGTTTATTTTGTACGCAACAACAAATAGATTGGTTTTTGTAAGTGCTCTATTTTATCAGAGAAGTTTATTGCAACAACAGTTGTAAATTGATTATCTTGTTAAGCATTGATTGCTCTAGACATTATGCATGCAGTAAGTTTGATTTCCAAATTCATGGAAACTCCAAAGGACACCCATTGGCAAGCATGAAAGTGAATCCAAATATATGTGACTGACCTTGCTTTGTTTGTTTCCCTCACAAACAATCAGAAGACTCGGTTGAAGGATTCAAGGAGGAAAGATGAAAAAGATTTAAGCTTGATTGAAACAACCTTAACATAGGCAATCTTTCCTAGAATAGCAATAGCTGATTATTCCAAAGAAGCTTGGGATATTCTCCATACGATTTTTAAAGGGACCAAAAAAGTTTTTTTGGTGAAGCTCCAAATGCTTCAAAGAGAGTTTGAGACTTTTCTCATCAAGGATAGTGAGTCCATTTCACATTTCAGCTCAAGAATCTCTTGTTTGATAAACGGATTGAGAACTAATGGAGAAACTATGGTGGACCAAAGAATAGTAGAGAAAATTTTGAGAAGTCTACCCTCAAAATTTGATACAATAGTTATTGTCATTAACGAGGCAAAGGATCTCTCAACGTTGATTGTTGATGAGTTAATGGGTTCTCTAAAAACCCATGAGCAATCTCAAAATTGGTCTGCAAATTCTTCCCAAGAGCAAGCTTTTAGATCTCAATCAAATGCAAAAGGCAGAGGAAGAGGAAGAAACAAATCTAGACAAAGCTCAAGAGGGAGAGGTCATGGAAACTCCGGACAAAAAAATGTTGGAGGAGAAAGCTCACAATGAGAAAGCACCAATGAGGGAGCTAGCAGCTCTTAGAACACCTCTAGAGGAGGTAAGAAGAACAATAGCTCAGACAAGAGAAATATTGGGTGTTATTATTGCCATAAATTTGGGCATTATGCAAGTGAATTATGGAAAAAGAAAGGTGATCAGTCAAAGCAAAGTGCAAATGTTGCTGATGTGAAAGTGGGTGATGGAAATAATCCCACAACATTCGTCATGTACAATATTGGTGAAGAAGGTAGCCTTGAAGTCTGGTATTTAGACAGCGGTTGAAACAACCACATGAGTGGTAATGAAAGCCTTTTTTTCTTTCATTGATAAAAATATAAAGTCTGAAATTAGAATGGGAAACAATGGAATCATTCTAGTTGTGGGCAAAGGATCTATTATGATGTGCACCAAGCAAGGTGAGAAACAAGAAATTCAGAATGTTTATTTTTCCCCTGGCATAAAGCACAATTTGATGAGTGTTGGAAAAATCACTCAAAATGGATATAAAGTTCTGATATAAAATGACTAATGCATCATTTATGAGTAGGATGAGAGTAAGAAATAGTTGCAGCAATCCAAATGACAAAGAATCAGATGTTTTTGATTGTTGGTAAAAATAGGTTTTATGGGGACTCAAAACCCATTACAACCATTACAAAAAATAAATAGGTGATAAGACCACTAAATTGATATAGGACTGTAACCCAGCCTGTGAAACCCAGAACCAACACAAAAAAACCAAAGATAAAAATGAGAAACTAGCTAAACCACCCAGCAACCGAAAACTAAAAATGAATAGGCCAGAAAGTAAGAGAACAACAGGACCTAGGCAAAATTGAGAAGACTACCCTCCACTTCCTTCTTAGCCTCAGACACCTTCTTGAGAGAAGCATTGAAGTTTGAGAGTTCCAGCATCCTATCTTCAATTTTCTTCTTTTTAGAAGAACGCGTGCTCTTGCCTAGACTAGCATCATCCTCTTCATCTTTATCATCCTCAATCTTCATGGTTGGAGACCTACCATCCAGCTCTGATTTGATGGTGTTGAAGCACTCCATCACAGAACCCATAAAAAGGTTATTATCCTTTATGTGCTTCTTTAGAGTATTCTCCAGGATGTCCATTCTATCCCGTAAATCCTTCATATTATTCTCCTCCTCTATATCCTTATTTCCATCAATCCCATCTAACCTAGAATACATATTTCCCTAAAGAAGGTCAACTTTAGCAGAATGGGATCGAAAGCTAAGATTGAGAGTTTTTATTTCTTGAAGACCCATGTCATAAGGCAGAATGAATACATTGACAACACCTTTGCAGTTTGGAGAACCCTGAAAGGGGGGTCAATTTTTTCATCCATGTATTCTTGAAGTAGTTTCACATTCCATTCTTGCATGTCAACCATTCTAGCAAAGAAAATACTCCTAGAACTAGAAGGGAAATTACCCTTCTCAATAGTATCCAAACCTGGGGTATCATCCACCTTCTTCTCCGACTGCACCTCCATGACCACTTCAAGCTTCAGAGAGATTGGAACATCACGATCTTCAAAGCTAGCATAATTGACCAAAATGGAAACCTTCTAACCACCCACATTCTCATCTTTATCTTTAGGGTCATTCCCTTTATCCTTGGTGAAATAGGAAAATACATTCTTGTCCTCTTCGTCACTAGAATCACTCGCTGAAACTGAAAGCGACTCTTTACTTTCATCATCAGACTAGGTATGGGGGACATAATTGGTATCTGCATAACCATCAACACTCTCACCTTCAGAGTTAGTTTCCATACCTTTCTTCTTATCAAATTTTAATTTTGTAACAGTCAGCTCCATAATATCCTCCCCCTCTCTAATCTGTTTATCGAAAGCCTTAGCAGAACCAGAGTCTCTAGTTGAAAGGATAAGAGGGCTACTAGCCATAATTTTTTTAACATGCTCAACAATTAAAAAAAATGAGACCCTCATGTAGAATGGGTTGGATCTCTTTTTTCCTATGGTCAATTATGCTATGATGAAGAGAATGCAGGAGGTAAAAAGGGAATGAAACCCTGACCTTATGTTTGAAATGACAAAGCAACACAAAATGGTAGGAATGAGACCTTTTATACCTACCATCAAGGGAGATATGCTCCATGAAAGTAGTAAACACCTTCGCCCATAACTCCTTGATAGAGTCAACATCATAACATCCCCCATAATCTTTCACTAGACTCTCAGCCTCCGCCTTGTCCTTTGGGAAATGCTAGATGGCCTTTTGGGATATCTTCTTATCTTAGTAAAACTTCATGCCCTTAGTTTTCAACCCTGACACCTTTGCAATTAGGTCTTTAGTGATTTTAATGGTCATTTCCCTAATAATCACTATACCATCCTTCCAGTTCTCAACAAAAGCTTTCATGAATTTATCTTTATACCCATGACAACACTCCTTGTACATAGTGAGGCCACCCTTATTAAGCTTATCCTAGACGTCATTATTTTTCTTCTATTTTTTACAGTTCTTTGACTCCCTACGATTAATCCCACCTCCCATGATGCCATTAGAGAACAATATATCTACAGAAAGGGCTAAAACAAAATAGACATAGAAAAAAATATCAAAATTCAAATTGACAATAGTGCAAGTATACATGTCTCTGCACTTTACAACCTCAGAAAAGACAAGAATTTTGGTGACCCTTCTAACTGCTTTAAATAACTTGCATCTTTTCAACAAATCTTTTTGGGATATTCAAAATTTTCTCTTTTTCTATGAGTCAGATCAAACGCCAACTTGACCTTCAAATCAATGGTCAAATCACTTCCACCTTGTCAAGTCATGATGTCCTCAGCCTTAACTACAATGTTGGCCAACGCATTCACAGTACAATTCACCTCCCTAAAGTTATATAAATAATGACATTCTTGACTAAATTAATGATTATGCGAGCCTCATCGATAATAGCCTCAATAGACTATGATGGCTTAGTAATTCCTTTAATACAGTTTAATATATTCATCAACTCACCTTCAATCCACATGTTTGAGGGCATGTCCTCATTTATAATTTTTAAAGTTTGAAGGAGAGCCATAGCCTCCACCACGTGGCTGGTTTGGACACCAATGGGGAACACCAAGGCAACAAGATAATCGACCATTTCATCTCAAATAATACCACCACATTCGGTAGGCCCTGGATTACCCTTCACCGCACCGTCAAAATTGGTTTTTTTCCAGCCAGGAGGGGGGAAAGCAGATGGCATTCTCCCACTAGGATAAGGATTTAGCTTTGGTGCCAGTAGTAACTCTAGCATAAAAATCCAACTTAGCTCAATTCAACACATTACAGTTCTCCTTAATTCTTCTCTTAATATTTTCAACAATCACAAGCAAAGGAAGGGAAATGTCTATAAACACTCTGTCATTGCATTCAATCCATAGTTTCCAAATAATACGAGGGGCAATGATTTTACAAACAACCTGTCCATAGCAACCACAAAATTTCTCCACTGAATGAATAAATTCTCGATATTATTCGGGAAAACCTAGCATATCTTCCACCATTGCAAGGTAAGGCATCAAACTCCCCAGGAGTACCGACAGTCAATAGCCATATGGAATATCAATTCCTCGGCATTATTACAGAGAAAACATCTGTTAGGAAGAATCATACCTCTCTTTTGGAGAAATTATCAATAGTAAGACTCTTATTCTGCAAAACCAACCAATAAAAAATGTTAATTGTAGGAATTAATCATTTATCCCAAACATGGGCCCAAAATGGAAGAGGATCTGATGGCTTCAAAAAAATATGTGGTAGAAGAAATAGAAAAGACTCCCGAAGGGAGCATTTCCCAAATTAGGTTGTCCTCCTTGGTAGAGTACACTTTCCAAACATTCAGATCTAGCATCAAAGGCTTAAGAAAAAAGTCTACAACAGATAGATCAACCCAAGACTAGTTCTCTCAGTAATCTTTAGCCCATAGATCAAACTCTGTAAACAAATATCAATAAAAGGCTGTCAAGGAGGATTATAATTCAGAGGAAAATCTTTAAGCCAAAAATCTTCCCAGAACTTAATTCTCCTGCCAGAACCCAAAAGCCACTTAGCACCCTTGATGGCCGTCTCCTTAGCTTGCTGGATACAATTCCAAATAAAAGAGCCATGCACCTTCACGTCAGACAACATAAATCTAATATATGAGGGGGGAAGTAGAGATATTTGTTGTGAATAATTCCATTCCACTCTTTTTTCTCACCATAGATTCGCTAGATCTTCTTAACCAGGAGAGCCTCATTGGTTACTCTTAAATGACGGATCCCCAAGCCTCCCCATTTCTTCAAAGTGCAAACCTTGTCCCAAGAAACTGTTGACACCTGAAAATTTAGGCCCAAATTTACATAAATTTTCCAGGGAAGTGTTTATTTATGTCTCATTTTTATATTTATTTCTTTGTTAAAATATATGAGCAAAATTAATTATTTTATCATACTTTTTGAAATACATTTATATTCTTTAAAATAAAGAAATAAATTTAAAAGTAAAATATTCATTTTGAATAAAAGGGTAGCGATTGAGAGTTGAACACTCAACCTCTCAAGCCAACCCTTTTTCCCTACCTACCTACCCTTCCCCGCTCTAACTAGTTAGTCTACTATTATTCTTCAAGAGGATTTGGAAGAGGAATTAATTTATTTACATTCTCATGTGCAGGTGAAAAATCAATACAAAATTCTCACACAGGGAGTATTTCTTGCCAAAATGATTTTAAAATTCAAAAATGAATATTCCTTTCTTATATATTATTTAATTTATTGATTTCAAGAAAAAAGAGTGGGGAGAGGGAGTTGAACACTCGACCTCTCGACCCACCCTTTCTTCCTATCCTAACTACCCATCCTACCCTAACTGATTGTCCTATTATATTGTTTGAGAATATGGGTAGAGGAAGAGGGAATATATTATGTTCTAAAGATTGGAAGTTAAATTTTAATTTTAAAATGTAACATTATATTCCTTTTTAATGATTTTTGGTGACATCTTATTAATATGATTCTTTATGTTTTGATAATTAAAAGTGGGTACTCATGATAAATTATTTAAACTTATCGGTAGTTTCATTTATATTATCAAAAAACATTTGTATAAATTATGTCATGATTTTATTAATGTTTTATTTTGATATATTATTAATTAATAAATAAATAATCTTAAATAGGGATCATTTGAAAGCTTGAAAATTTATTATATATAATGACCCTAGATTTAAAATTTATTGAAAGATTGTCTAATATTAGGTTTTGTGTGCAGGAGTTGAAAATGTGGATTATCATGCAAGTACCTGAAGATGTGACAAATTATGTTTATTATACGGGAAATGTTTTTCCCCAAAACCATTTACATGGTTAAATTTGTAAGTTTTAGGGTTAGTTTCCAGGATTAGGTTTTTGTGAAAAGGTATGTCTTTTCACAAGAAACCTTTGAATAATATATTTATATTGAATCATTTGTAAACAAAATGGAGGAAGAATTTCAATTTAGATAGGATAGGATTGTTCAACAACTGCAACATGGATTTTGGTGTACCAATTTTTCAATATCAACAAAAGATAAGTTGTTTTTGTTTTCCATCCATGCATTGGTTTTCAATTCCCTCGACTAGTCCCTTGGATAAATCAATCTTGATTTCTTTATTGTGATCGTTTAAAATGCTGTGTGATCTTATTGCATTTTGATTTATTAATGATCTACTCATTTTGCATGGTTAAGAATCCTTTTGATTTGTGGCCAAAATCGATTGGGCTGTCCTTTGAGGAGTTAAATTTAGTTAATTGTCAGCAATAGTTCACACACATTTCAATGCAAATCAAAGTGATGAGTTTTTTATGACTTGTCTTCAGAATCCAATGCGTGTTTCAATATTTTAAAAATTGTCTTTTGAATCAAATCCTTCCAATTTGCTTTGAAATGTAAAAATGTCTCTAAGGTTGTACGTAGGGTTGAGGATTGGATTGAATCCATTTGCCTAGGGTGAAACAGACACTGGTCGTATTGATAAATGGAATTTGGTCATCTAATCATTGGTTGCTTGTTTTGGCATCCTATTCCTTTAAATTCATTTTGTATATCTATACTTAAACAAGTTTACAGTTGACAAAGGATTTTAGTGGTTGTAGTTTATAATCAATTGTAGTTGAATCTCATCAAGCTCACTTGTCATCCAGAGGGATCTGTTAAGTTATTTGTTCAAAAAGATTTTTGAATGAGTGGAAATACAGGCCTACCAGCCTTGGCGATTATTAGCCAAAATTGCAGAGGTTCAAATCCACAAGGGATCGAACCTGTTTGTTGGCCAGAGCAAGCATTTTCAATCTGCTATTTTGGGAACCAATAGAAACTAAATCCAATCTCTTTCTTTCTTCCACCCCTGTCCAAAGAAAATTTCTCTAAATTGACTCAATTATATTTGCAACTTTTCTAGGGATTTTAAATAGACTAAGGGCATAGATGGGGAGACTCATAGAGAAGCCTTTAGAATTTGAAGTTTTCTTGCTTGAATTAACAAAGCTCCCTTCCAGCCAGCTAATTTCCTATTGAATCTATCCACAATACCAGCCCAAAAAGAGTTAGGAGTTTTTGATCCCAAAGGAAGACCAAGCTAGGTGGTAGGCAAAAAACCAATATCACACCCAATAATTATGGCTATTCTCTTCTGTCTTTCTTATGACATATTAATGAAATATAGAGATATCTTATTCCAATTAATAATTTGACCAGTAGCCTGAGAATAAATAGAGAGAGCCTGTTGAATCATCCTGGCCTCCTAGATGGTAGAAGACCCCAAAATAATAGTGTCATCCATAAATTTCTCATGGGAGAAAGGCCTGGAAGAAGAGGAAGGAGTGCAGCCCTTTAAAGATCTATCAGAAGCCAATCTCTGAAAATAGGGACCAAGACCCTCCACCAGAATAGTGAAGAAAATGGGGGAGAAGGATCACCTTAACGGAGACCCTAGAAGGTTTGAAGAAATGAGAAGAAGAGTCATTCAGAATAAACACAACCGTAGAAGTACTAATAAGATAGGAAAAAAGCACCAATAATTTATCACAAAAACCAAAATATTGAAGAATCTTGATCAAAAAATCCCAATCCACCCGGTCATAAGCCTTCTAGAGATCGAGCTTCAACAAGAAACCATGGTCGTTTGAGGAGTGGGTAGAATGGATGACATCATGCACCTTCATGATGGAATCAATAATTTTTCTGCCAGGAATAAAACCACTCTGCTAGGGGGAGATGATGTGGGGAAGGATAGCCAGCAATCTAAGAATGAGAGCCTTGGGAAAAATTGTATACACTGAGTTACATAATTTGATCAGCCTAAAGGAGTCAACTGAATAAGAATCAGGAGTTTTGGGAATCAAGGCACTGAAAGTAGCATTAATTTATTTAAGAATTTTTCTAGAGCCATAGAATTATTTAACAACATTACAGATATCTTGGCCCATAATGTGACAGAATTTATGAAAAAAGAACAAGGGAAACCCATCTAGGCCTGGGGACTTATCACCCTCAAAAGTGAAAGCAAAAAACTTGATTTCCTTTGAGGAGGGGAAAGAAGTCAACTTCTTGTTAGTAACATCATCCAAAATGGAAGGGATAGAATCAAGAAGAAAGGCTTGATTAACCAGCGAAAGTGAATGATCTTTGGAAATAAGGGACCATAGCCAAATAAATGTCCTTATCATTACTTATAACACTCGATTCCAACTTGAGTCTGGAAATTATGTTGGAAGCTAGATATGTTTGGAGGCTGACATGTGGAAGAACCTGGTGTTCTTATCTCCAGCTTTCAGCCAAAGCGATATTGACCTTTGTTTCTGTTGACGGGGTTTTGCTGACCGGGTCCGTCAACAGTCATAAGTTGTCACCGAATTCTGGAGTCCGGAGAAATCGGCCAACTCCGCCTGTAAAGGTTGTCCGGGGGAAATAAATCCTCTAGGCCTTCAAGCACCTGGGTGTCGGGTCACGACGGTGCGGGGCTCGGTTGGGAGAGGTGACTGTTTTTGAGGGGGATAGCTGGTTACTTCAACTCATTCCTCCCGGCGATTCCATTTAGTGAGGGTTTTCCCGGGGTATTCCACACTTTGCAAATAAAATGAAAAAGATCCTGCAGGGTTAGAAACATTTATCTAACTATAGTCATGCTGAAAGGTCTGGAACATCAACAATACTCTGAAAGACTATACTAAATACCGAAGAAATACACAACCATCAGTTAGCATTTTATTAGTAGCAGGAATAAAGAGGTCGTTAATCTACTTTAACCATTCAGAGCAAAGGACATGCAGAACATTAAAACATGAAATACCATTAACTCAGAAGCAGAGATGATAACAACAGCATTGCCATGAATCCTTAATTCTTCATCAATGTTCAATCCAGCGAGCACTGGTGTGTGATACAATAGTGGCTCCAAGGGAGCATTTAACTACTTAGAACAGAACAAAAGAGCATTGAGCTCTGCAACTCAACAAGCTAGAAATTACTTTGCTATTTCTTATGGACAACAAAATCATCAATTTCGTCGACCCTTGGAAATGGGTCGATTCGCCTATTTATACAAATTTTTAACCCTAACCCTAACTTACTATATTTGAATAAAATACAATATCTGGGGGCCAGTACTACCTGCGCCACCCTACAAAAGACCTGGAGACGGAATAGGTCTGCCAGGTCAGAAGAAGAAGACAAGAATATACATCGAAAGAATCGACCTCGGGGAGAGAGCCGAAGAGAGGAAAGAAGAAAGTAGGTCCTTCTGGAATTGAGGCTACATGCCTCATAAATGGGAAATGTGGCGCCTTGTCTCCAATGTTCTAGGTGTACCTTTGAATGGCGCCTCAAGAATACCACTGTCAGAAACCAACTGTCGAGCCAATGCCTCTTAATGTGTACAACTACCTTCTAACAGTCTTAATTAACCACCTCTGAAAGTGACCGGTCGACCTCGGGGACCGGGACACAGATCACTTTAAAGAATACAAAATTGTGGATCTGGGACTCCGGGATCCGGGAACCTACGTTCCCGAAAGAATAAAGAATACTGAATGCTCAAACTTCCCCAGTTCCCGGGAAACGCTCAAGGCTGTTTATTATCACCAAAGGCCTGAAGGAGGCAGAAAACACCGTCTTCATCAACCTTCTTCAAATTGGCCTTTCTAAATCTGGCCTTCTCAACTTGTTCCCCTAGTTCCGGAACATCACTTTTAAACTCATCCACCATCTTTGCAGCGTCATGGCCCCTAAGCACCACCTTGGTCAACTTAATCATTTTAGCCCCATCAATTCCTTCTAGAGATTGATACCGGGAGCCCACCATTTCATCAAAACCTCCCAAAACTGACTCCTCAGGAGTATAAGTATCTGCGCTGAAGGGATCTACCCCGGAAGCCTTTATTACGAAAGATTTACATGAATTAAAAGAATATTTCACTTTGTTTACCTTCTCTTGTAAGGATTCTACCAGTTGCTTGGTTACCTCCAATGTGAGGTCCAATCTGGAGTGCTGAGTCCTTACGAAATCAAATGGTTCCTCACCCAAAATCCCAGATTCAGAAACTAGATCTTCTCCTAGAGTGAGGAGCTCTGCCTTCCACGCCTGGTAATTTTTGGTATCACTCTCCCAATGTTCAATTAGTTCTTCTACCTGGTGAACAACCTACCAGGACGTGTATAGATCTAGGAGAGTGGATACTAGGAAACGCCGGATGTTTCCTATCTGTAGATTGGCCCATTCATCAACTGCTTGGGCTTTCTTCTTCATTACCCGCAGGGAGTCTATGTCGCTCTGCGGTAATTCTTCTGAGGT
>MU224226.1:1888053-1917179 GCA_018584345.1 Thuja plicata
TATGTCGCTCTGCGGTAATTCTTCTGAGGTGGAGGCCTGGGGAGGGACGGCGCTGATGGGTCTGGCCAGCTCATAAAACAACCCAAGAAGGTTGGCATTCTTCTCCTTTTCTGCTTTGAGCCTCTGGACCTCTTTCTCGTATCGGGCCTCCACTGCCCTTGCTGCTTCTTTCAGCAGGTCCACTTCGCCCTGCTTTCCTCTTTTACCCAAGTGTACCTCAGCGATATTATAGTTTGTGGGGTCTGCAGTCGCCTCATCGGCATCTGGGGGAGGAATTTATACTACCGCAATTGTTTCTCCGCCCGGCCCAGTTCGGAGGGTATGAAATGTCCGGGCCTTCTTTGTCTTTGGCGGGGCTTGAGCCAAGGCCATCATTTCGGCCAGAGAGATAGGGGTTGTTGGAGTGGATGGGGATTTTATTTTATTGCTTTCCACTAGCCACAAAGGTGGGAGAGGTGGCCTTCCTACTAGAGTCTATTCTTTTGATGCTCTCCCAGTGTCCGGTGGTGGTTGCTCCTTTTCAACGAGCACCTCCTCTGCTTTTCCTGTCGACACTTCTTTTTCCTTTTCTGCCAGCACTTCTTCTTCAGCAAAATCTTCAATCTCTATATCCTCGGCCTGGTCTGTGAGATCGATCGGTGAATCTGGACCCTAGTAGGCCTCCTCGAGGATTACCTCTTCAAGTTTCTCTTCTCCCTCATCTGTTCCTGCCCCTGGCTAAGTTTCTTCTGTCATTGGTACTTCTCTGGGCAGTATGGGGGGTATCTGGCCAAGATTCAAAGTTTGGGCCGCTGTTATTATGTGCCTGAAGGTCGCTCTTGGGAGTGGCCCCTGGAACATGGTGGCTGGGGTTACGGTTGTTCCCAAAGATCCAGGTCCGGGTTCCCCAGCGGAGTGGGGAATCCCGATGCCTCTGCTGCTTCTAACATGACGGCCTGAACGACGGAGTTATAGTGGGCCGCCAGAGTTAGCACCAGCTCCGGAGACTGCACGAAGTATGGGAAGCAAGCTGCCCTGAGGATACCAGAACCTCCAATGTTAGTAGCAAGTGAATCTCCAGCCTGTCGCTGTATATGCATGATTTTCACTAGAGCCTGCATCTCTGCCCAAGTACCGACGCTGGTGTCGGTCATCATCTTTATATTGGACTCAATCTTCAAGCCCATAATCTCCTCACCCTGCATATACTTCATGGTGAGGGGGAGCTTTCTAGGGCCTTCTCTATCTTAGACTTTGCCGCTGCCCTGGTCTCGGTGGTGGATGGCAACTCCGTACTTCCGGGAGGAGATGATGCGGATGCTTTAGACATGATTGTAAAGTAAAGTCCAGACCTGTGAGACAAAGAGACCGTCAGAATGTATTTATCAAAATAAAACCATAACTCTGAGGTTCGGAGATCTTACCACTGCGTCGTTTTCTTTACCTGAAAAGTTAGACTTTCTGCATAAGTATTCGAAAAGCAAAACACAACTTAGCACTTCCATTATATCTCCGGGTCTGGGAAAATTTGTCACACTGGACGAAGATAATGGTATGGATGATGGAAAGGGACCCGCAACCCAGAGAAGTGACCGTTAGTAAAGAAGAATGTGGAATTAGGTCCACGTGGATGCCACGTGTGATAGCATTGAATGGATGGGATGGCACTGGCAGCGGAGGAGACAACTCAAACGCGCAAAAAGGGAAAGCCACTTGGATGGAAGTAATTGCGCACATGGGAAATAAATAAGGCTCTGACAACCATGATGGAGGAGAGAGAAAACCACCTGTTTGAAACCAGCCACAAGCCGAGTTTCAAACAGGTGGTTTTCTGCCCCCAGGCCAACTTGAAGCGAAAAACCAACAGCAAAGGTGACTCGACCAGCTCGTCGAGCCACCCGGAAGGATATACAGAGGGCCGAAGGATATATTCATGGGATGGGGGGAATATATACAAGGATTACCTACAAAAATACATACATATATGCATGAATATAAATCAATGTACACGCGGGTGACTCCCGCGATGAAAACCAGACGAAGCCGAAACCCAAAATATACAATCATTTAAATCATATACATGATATTTACAAACTACTTACAGACCATTTACAGGTACTTATAGATATTTAAAAGCTATTTACATCTGCACAGACCAGCTATTTACAAACCATTTACAACTTATCCACAATTATTAACAACTATTTACATCTGCACAGAAGGTGGACAACCTTCTGACAGAGCCAACCCACCAACAGGCGGCGAACCAGAGGCAAGAAAAGAACAGACGACAGAAACGAAACGAAATGAAACAACAACAAATGAAAACCAAAACCAAGCGAAAACAACAAAAAAAGAAAATGAATAGAAGGCAGAGAGAAGGGAAGAGAAAGCACCAACCTGAAAATGCAGAAGGCAGAGGAAGGGATTACCGAGTGAACTCTGTAACACTTGAATCGTTAGTTCGCCAAGATCACTACCACGGAGCACTTGCGTACGTCAGAGGACACAGAAGGGGTTCAAGCTTTGATTACTGTAAATTCTCTGCAAACTCTGTGAAAATGCTATATTTTGCTCTAAGTGCTCAAAGGATTTAATCATGGTAAATGTGAAAATGATAGGTAAGCTCTATTTATACCCACGGTAAAAGCCATCCTCCTCCTTCCGGAGTTTTAGGTTAGATGAAACTTCCGGACTCCAGACCCGGGGATTCCTTACGATGATGTTCCTAAGACTTAGGAACATCATCACAAACAATCCCGGAGTCCAGAATCAAACTTCCCACCAAAAGACAACCTCCGGGATTTGAGATCTGGGAGGGAAAAAAAACAAACCAAGGAAACAACACACTCCGGGGAAGAAAACCCCGGAGAAGAAAAAAAAAAAAAAAAGTGAAGAAAAGAAAGACAAGGCAGAGCCGCAACAAAAAGCAAAGCAAAGGAAAAAAAAGGGGGGGACCCAACATTTTGCACGCAAAATGTAGGGACGGGAATGCAGGGCATAACAAATGGTGACTATCTGGGACAAATGCCTTAGCGCATTTGAGAACCATAGGATCTCTGGTTAGCACAACTAGAACAAATCATTCTCCCGAAGCATTTGACAAGTAGAGGACTGCATATCCAAGAGAACCCGACACCCAGGTGCTTGAAGGCCCAGAGGATTTATTTCCCCTGGACAACCTTTACAGGCAGAGTTGGCCGATTTCTCCGGACTCTGGAATTCGGTGACAACTTATGACTGTTGGCAGACCCGGTCAGCAAAACCCCGTCAACAGTCTCCAGTACACTTCCTCTTTAGAAATGATGTTATGAGTTTTATCAAAAAGAGTCATCTCCCTATCTTTAAGGTCTTGAAACATACCTATCTGTTGGATAGTATCTTGAATAACATCAAGTTATTTTTTCAGATAGAGCTTAGCTTTGAATATGTCACCAAACACTTCCTTACTCCAAGATTTAATATTTTGTTTTATATACTGGTGTTTCTTAGACCCCAAAACATAGAAGAACACCGAATGTTAATATTCCACCAATCCCTAATTTTCTTCTCTATCTCTGGGTGATCAATCCACATTTTATCAGATCTGAAGGGGAGATTTCCCTTAACCTTCATTAGAACAACAAAAATGGAGAGAGGGAAGTGATCAGACCCAATCTTCATGAGAGAGGAAAGCGAAAAGAAAAAGCTATTGAACCAGCTTCAAGAGATCAAGGCATGATCCAGACGAACCTAAATAAGGTCCACTCCAACTCTTCTATTAGACCAAGTGTAATTAACACCCTGGAGATCAATATCAACAAGATCTTTTCTATTTACAAAATCCATAAGCTCAACTCTACCCTCCAATTGACTTAGGCTATCAACCCCTCCAAACTTCTCATTATCTTTTAGAGGATAGTTAAAATCTTCCATAACTAGCCATGGAGAATCATTGAAAGAAAAAATTTGATTCTCAACCATCTTCCAATATTTATCCCTACTATCTTTGGAGTTAGAAGCATAGATATTAGTAGTAACCCAAACAAAATCAGACTTGATGTGGAGAAATTTAACAATCAGACAATTCACATCATTATTTAGAACTTCACCTCTAATATTATTCTGGTTCCAAAAGACAACAATACCACCCAAGGATCCAACAGAGATAGAGCCAACATCACCACCATTTTTGAAGATTCTAATTTTTTCAACCTTATCTTTTACCATATTGGTTTCCTGGACAAGAATGATATCAGGTTTGTGATCTCTAACTAGGTCCATAAGCGTATCCTTCTTATGGGGGGCATTAAACCCACTTATATTCCATGAAATGACTTTTATTTCTTAACCGGGGCACAAACTTCCTGGATGGATAGCTGCTTACCATCCGTAATATCCTTTTTGCTTTCTCTTTCTCTGATACCTTTTTCTAAGATTCTTCCTGGGGTTCTTTTCTGAGATCCAACGTCCACCTTCAAGCTTTGAACCTTAGATCCCCCATCAACCTTACTATAAGTAACAAATCCCTTAGAACAAGGAGTTGAAATATTTCTCTGTTGTTGTTTTTTCTTCTTCCCCATTTGAGTGGTCTAGGGAGCTCCATTGAGGTCCAAAAAATCCAAACCATCATGAGCAATAGGATCGTCATCTCTGCTTCCAGACTGGGTGTCAAGAATAGAGGAAAAATCCTCCTTGCTAGGCAAGGAGTCCTCCCCCATCGCATCACAATCTGACTAAGCATTATGCAAGGCTCCTTGCACATCAAAATGCAAACTCTTGAGGTTGATATCATCATCCTGGATAGGAATGACAACCTCCATGGGCACTTCCTTCATCAAAGAGTGTGAGACATGGGCAACAGAATCCACAAATTCCCCCTCTTCCAGGTTAGCATGACCATTAGACTTGACCATATCTCCTTGGCTACCTTACAGAACCGAATAAACCTTGTTGATGCTAACACCTTCAGCCATAACATGAGTATTTTTCTCCTTCCAAATTTTTTTGGACTCCTTAGGAGGATTTGGGCCAGAAATCTCTATCTTAAGATACTTTTTTAATTTCTTCATATAGTTCTTTTCTTAGTGAGCCATTTTGTGACACATGAAATAGGCAAAGGGAAGACATTCAAACTCCACTTCCTGCTTCCAAATAACCAGTTTAGAGTTAATGTTGATAACCGGTGGAAGGTTGTTAAACTAGAAAATATTGGCATAAATCCTGGCAAAAATCAGATAGGACTTGGTTTTCGTCATTGAACCAATCGATAGAAGATCCTCACCAAAGGTGGATGCGAAGCCCTTAAATACTTCCTTGTTCCATTATTCAAGAGGCAAGCCAGGAAATCTGACCCAAACTGGGTTGGCCTTGAAGAAATTTTCAAAGTAATCCCAGTTTGGAGCGCATTTATGGAAGGCCATAGTTGTTCTTCCAAACATCCAAGGACCCCCACATAGAATGTAATCCTGATCTTCTTTATTAGAGAAGGTGAAGGATAAAAAAACATTAGGTAAAATGGTTATGTCCACCTGATCCTTCAAAAAATATATTTTCTTAACAAAAGATCTAAACAATTCAATATTGGGATGAGTGCCCAGGAACTTAACAACTAGAGTGAACTCCATAGAAAAAGAAAGTAATCCACCAGCGTATCTAGAACAAAAATAGAAACTTCACCATCTAGGAAACCTACTTTAACAACCCCTGCAGAAGAAGAAGAAGGCTTTCCCGTCTGTTTAGCTCCCAGGATTCCCAACCACTTTTTGGTTGAAGAGAGGTTGATCTCAACCCTCTCAGTGCTTGTCTCTTCATGGGACCCCACTAATGGGTCCTTTGACTCCTTCTTTTCCACCAAAGAAGGGCTAGGCCCATTCTCTCTAGCAGTTAGTGGGCCAAGAATTGAAGGACAAGAAAAAAATTCCTTCGAAGAAATCACGGGTACACCCACCATGAGTGAGGAGCAAGCCATCACAACTTGGCAAGGAGGAAGATTCTCCCTACCATAGAGAGAAGAATCTAACACTGGAAACATGAGACCCAAAATAGGTTTTGGAGAGCCAGCTAAAGGGTAAACCATGTCCACCGTGACATTCTCCAGACCTACTCTAAAACCAGAACCTACAACTAGACCTCCATGCCTGGCTGGGGAACTCTTGAGATTTGAAAACCCTTTCACGCTCGAAGCCTCTACCATTTCCCTCTCCAAATAAATCTCCCCAAAAATCACAAATTAGATGTTTTCAATGAAGGTGGAGATGTGTTACTCTTCACAGTAAGAAGCTACACCTCCTAAGGAAGCATGTACAACAATAAAACAATGATCAACCTTCAAGAGTGTGATTCAACACCCCTCCAAGATATGGCATTTAAGGTATGGACATCTTGGCTATGATGGTTTAATTTTATTTTCCAAGAAAAGAATGGTAGATGATTTTCCATGTATAAAAGAGTTCAGTAGCAAGTGTGAGGCTTATATTTTTGGTAAGAAACATAGGCTTCCTTTTAATAGTAGTAACTGTAGAAGGGAAAGAGTGCCATTAGAGCTAGAGCATACTAATTTAGTTGGCCCTATGCAAATCACTTCCCCTAGGGGGGAGTACTAATTTGATGACCTTCATAGATTATTTCAGCCATAGAACATGGGTGTATTTTATGCAAAATAAATCTGAGTTGTTGATAAAGTTTTAGAATTTAAAGCCTAGGCTAAAAAGGAAAGTGGAAATTATGTTAAATTCCTAAGGTCAGATAGAGGGGGGATATACCTTCAATATTTTTGTCAAGTTTTATAGGTAAAATGGCATAAAGAAGGAGCTAACAACTAGTTATACTCCACAGAAAAATGGAGTGGCTAAAAGAAAGAATAGGACCATCGTTGAGATGGAAAGTAGCATGATAAAAGAAAAAAGACTCCTAATTGAATATTGGGGAGAAGCTATAGAAAAAGCTATCTATTTGATAAATAGAAGTCCTACAAAGGAAGTCTGTGACAAGATTCCATTAGAAGCATGGGAAAAGCATAGGTATATGGTTGAACACTTGAGAGTGTTTGGGTGTGTAGCATATGCACACGTGCCAATGGAAAAAAGGCAAAAGTATGATGTAAAGGGTGTGAAGTGTATCTTTCTAGGATACAGTGTTGATTTAAAGACATATAGATTGTATAAACCAGTCACCAAAAGGATCATCATTTCAAGAGACATGGAGTTCATTGAGAATGAGTCATGGGATGACTCAATGGACACGTCATAAAGAACTTAAAGTAAAGTGCCTATTATTGCTGAAGATGATGAGTTTAATGATTAGCAAGATTATACAACATCATACAGAGAAGGCTCCAGACGGGTCCTAACAAGGCCTACACAAAATAGTAGTAGCAATACTGAGAGTTCTAACCCTATTCTCACCTCCCTAATGCCAAGAAAGACCAAGAGTCTAAGGGAGATATACAAATATGAAAGGTATGAAAATGAATTTGATGAAAACATAAATTTTTCATTATTTCTCATAGTGATCCAATTTATTTTGAGGATGCTATAAAAGAAAAAATGGTGTGATGCCATGAGTAAGGAAACATATGCGATTAAAAGAAATGAAACTTGGGAACTAACTAATTTACCTCACAAGAAATTTATTGGAGTTAAATGGGTTTACAAGACCAAGAGAAATGCTGAAGGAAAAATAGATAGGCAGAAGGCTTGATTGGTGGTCAAGGCATACAAACAATAGTTTGGTATAGATTATGATGATTTACTTATGCCCCAGTTGCGAGAATGGAAACTGTGCATGCTGTCATAGAAATTGCAGGCCAACACAAATGGAAGGTATATCACATGTATTTGAAATCCTCCTTCTTGAATGGAGTATTGAAAGAAGAGGTTTATGTGGAGCAACCACCTGGTTATGAAGTTCTGGGTCATGAAGGTAAAGTGTATAGGCAAAGAAGGCTCTTTATGGGCTTAAGCAAGCTCCGTGGGCATGGTATAGTAGGATTGACTCATATTTGATGAGAAATAGCTTTTCTAGAAGTGATGGTGAGTACACTCTTTCCATCAAGACAAGTAATCATAACTATTTTAATTGTTGTCTTGTATGTTGATTATTTAGTCTTTACTGGGATAATGATTTCCTCATTGCTGATTTTAAAGAGGCCATGAAAAGAGAGTTTGAAATGTCAGACTTCTAGGTCTTAAGATATTTTCTAGGCATAGAAGTAAAATAAATGCATGATGGTATTTTCATCTCTCAAGAAATGTATGTAAATCAGATTTTAGAAATATTTAGAATATAGAGTAGCAAGGCTGCCCCAACACCAACTACAGTAGGTCTAAAGCTAAGCAAGAAAGATTGCAACAGCTATGTGAATCCAACCTTGTATAAAAGTTTGGTTGGAATTTTAATGTGTTTGACAACAACTAGACCAGACATTTGTTACATGGATAGTGATTAGGTAGGGAGTTTGGATGATAGGAAGAGCACTTTCAGATATGTTTTTCAAATGGGTTTAGGTGTAATCTCATGGACTTATAAGAAGCAACCCATAGTTTCCCAATCTACATCAGAGGATAAATAAATAGCAGCAAATGTCACATCATGTCAAGCTATTTGGATGAGAAGGATCTTGGCAGATTTGAAGGAAGAATAAGAGGATGGAACCACAAAATTTTGTGACAATATTTCCTCAATAGCTTTGTCAAAACATCTAGTGTTTCATGGAAGAATCAAGCACATTGAAATAAGGTATCATTTTATCAGAGAATTATTTGAGAATGGCGAAATAAAAATGGATTTTTGCAGTTCTGAGCAGCATCTAGCAGACATTTTCACCAAGCCATTAGGCACGCAATTTTTGAGCAGCAAAGAAGAAATCTAGGCGTGGTTAATTTGGATCAAACACGATCCTTTTTTGTCAGCTCAAGAAAAAGGGGGAGTGTTGGATTTTCATAATCAAATCCGATTACCTTGAGCCTCTTTCTTTGACTTGTAAAATTCATTCTCCTCTATTTATAGCCGATAAGAGTAAATCAGATTTTTTGAAGACTTTTAGAAGATAACTTTAAATCTGATTTTATGTGGACTTTGAAAGATAAGTTCAAATCAGATTTCTCAAATATGATTCTGTCTTTGGATAGAAAATGCTCTATAAAGCAAAGAATGTTTTTATTTTTCCATAGACCTGTAAGATGTATTTTATTTTGTATGCAAAAGAAAATAGATTGGTTTTTGTAAGTGCTCTATTTTATAAGAGAAGTTTATTGCAACAACAGTTGTAAATTGATTATCTTGTTAAGCAGTGATTGCTACAGATAATTTGTATGAATTCCCAATAACTACAAGTTTATTTTTTTTATTGTAGAATTTATTTCCAAATTAATAGAAGCAAGAAGAAGCCTGCATATCTCCAATTCTTTTTGGTTTTATGCTTTGCCCTATTTTTGTGGATTTTAATTATTTGATAATTATAGATAATTCTATATGAGTAGTTTCCAGAATATAGAGTAGTTCTGTGTTATTTATAGTTGGAAATATCAGAGGGATTTGGTGGCATCAACCAGATTTTAGGATCAGCTAATTTTGAAGTCACCACCTCATCTACACATGATTTTTGATACATTTTCACTTTAAATACCTGCATCACAATCTCAGAAATGCTCTTCTTCATCGGTGAATCAACCAAATCTCTCACTTTCTGGATTGCAGTATGAATCTCAGGCACCACATCTTTCTTCCACTTCACGCACTGCCTCAAAGAATTATAAAGTGTCTCTCTTTTTGTCCTCTATTCTTACTTGACCTTCGCAAAATACTATGAAAACTTATGGGCTTCTATGAGAGAAGAGTTCAGCGCATGCACTGCAACATTTTTTTCAAGTTTTCACCTTGCGGGAATTTATCAGCATCAACACTAGAAAACACAAGGAGGGTAACCACTAAACCTACTAAAATAAAAATGGAAGCCATTGATCTCTATAGATATTCTTTCACAACACCAACAAACACAAAGAGCGAATCTTTCTCCTCCCCCACATTTATAGACGATAGATTCATTTGTTAATTACTGATCCACTTTTTCCTCCATTCAAAAATGAACACCTATCAGATAGTAAAGAAAAGTTTTGTATGTAATGGGGAAATGAGCATGCAGTAGGCACTTGTATATAAAACACACGGCTTTGATCCCACATCCTTAGGAAATGCAAGAGTTAATACTGAATTAATTAATCTTACTACTACATTCTTGTGTTACCTAAAATGTGAAGATGTCTTCCATTTCAATCCTTTGCCTAAAATTTCACCAAAATATGTGTCATTATTTAGGATTCTTTATCTACTAACTTCAATTAATGTTCACTGGAGTTTATTTTGATTCTCACATATACCCTGGGTTGCATGATTTGGTTTGCATTTTGCTATTTTTTTTACCTTTACCAGAAAAATTTAAGTTGTATAATTATGTTTTCATATAATTAACACTAGCATAATTGTCTTTAGATAAATATGTGTTAATCTCTAAGTTCTGTTGATGATTAGTGATCAACACTTAGTCATTTACTTTGGTAGTTTTAGTTGGCTATCACCGTGGACAAGCTAAAACTATCCAAGGTCGAGCAACATTGCCGAGAAGTATTCAGGTTGCCGAGTTACATCATGCCGAGCCGAGTAGGATACTTAGTGTCGAGCGATAAAGATGTTAAGTGCTGAGCAGAACAATTTTTGTATACATGTCTAGATTGATTCAAACTTTGAGGATAAGTGTTCACGCCTACTTGTATAAGATTTTTGGGCCAACTTATGTACGCATTTAATATTTTCCTACAAAGTTAATTATGCATTTAAATATTTTATCCTATGCATGACCCATTGCAATTATTAATTATAATACCTTGGAGGTATGAGTATTAGATCTTGATTATTGATCTAGATCTCACTACCAAACTTGAATAGATATAAGATTGCTTCTTAACCCTATTTTGTGTGTGTGGAGAGAAGTGGTGACTGCATTTTGAAGTGAAATGCACAAAGGGTTATTTTGTTAAGAAGCATAGATCAAGTAGAGTGACAAAATAGTAAACAATAGAGTAAAGACATATCAGATTGTGAGATCACAGTAGGTACTAGAAAAAGGAGATTCGTCATCAGCATCTGAGTGCATAACGAAGGATCATTACTTGAAACATTCTAATCATTGTATCAGGTGAAATCTCTTAATAGAGTGGTTCTAGCAGACCTTTCTAAATCTTCTAACAGAGTGCTTACTTTATTGTAAGTTGAAATCCTTTCACAGGGTAGATTGTAATGATCTTTAGCTCTTAACTGGGCAGACCTTTAATCGGGTAGATTGCATTTTGTAATCAAATTTTGTAGCCCTAACAGGCACACTTTATTGCTGCAATAGTGAAGAATTTTTTGGGTGTCATCCCCACCTGAGTTTTACCTATTTTGGTTTATGGGTTACCAAGTTCTTGTGTGATGAGTTATTTATTTCATTGTATGGATGCTATTTGATGTTACATTAGATTCATATATGTATAAGTGTGGATCAATTTGTTTTAAGTGTTTAAATTTGAAGATTTGATTCACCCCCCTCTCAGTATCTTGCTTTCCCATTATTGTATTTCCAAAAATTGGTATCAGAGCTTAGTTCTCTAGAAATTTATAATTATCTTGAGGATACAGTTCTTGAGGTGGAGATCTACAAGATGGGTAAAGTCATTGAGAATAAAAAGATTGATATTTAGTTATCACTACAATAGCTTGAGAGAACAAGACAGGAATTAAAGAAGTTCTTGACAGCAAGGAAAGATTTGGCCAAACAAATGAATGACACTTATTATCAGGAAGAGGACACCATAAATCTATTTTAGAATGGAGATTCTACTGAGAGTGATGTAGCAATAGTAGATCTACTGGAAAAGAACAATGCGCTGTGTGAAGAAGTCAGAAACTTGAAAAAGGAACAAGAAGCCCAATCAATAAGAATGTGTGAAGTTGTTGAACAGAAAAAGAAAGCCGAAGATGACAAGGCTATGGAAGAAGAAGACAAAAGAGTGATGACTATCAAACTTGATGAAAGAACACATGATGTACAAACAATGACAGTCAATCAATTTGACATGGAAAATCAACTGCTACTTGTGAATCAAGAGATTAGTAGGAAAGACATGGAGATTGTAAATCTTAGATCTAAGAATAGTCAGTTGGAAGATGAATTGAGATCTGAGAAAGAACTTAACAATAGAGTGAATGATCCCAATGCAGCTTTGAGCTACTTTGAACAACTAGTGGAAGCATCAAGAAGACCTAAAGATTCTTTAGGATTAGGTCACACTGAACAAATTACAACCACTAAAGAAGGAGAATCATCTAAGATAGGTGAAAGGAGGAATGCAAAACCAAGAAACAACAAACCTATTTGCCACCACTGTGGGAAACCAAGTCATAGAAAAAACATTTGTCGAAGAAAGAATGGTAAGTCCAATCCTAAAACTAACTTTAATGGTTATTTCTTTAACTGTAATAAGTTTGGACATCAAGCACGTGAATGTAAGACAAAGGCAAGTAATGCACCTTCCACACCTAGATTCAAGGGTAGTTCTTATAACTATCAAAAATATGGTCATAGAGCATAAGATTGCAGATATAAAGGTAAACATCAATGGAAATCAAAGGCACAAGAGAAATCACCAAGAAAAGGCAAGACTTACAATTGGGATTAGAACACATGGCATAGTTGTCATTTCTGTGGTGAGTATGGACATGTTCTAGAAAACTGCATAAGGACACATTTTAGAGGAAAGTCAAAGAGTTGGATGAATGGAAGCCTAGTTTGTCACAGTTGTCTGAAAATTGGTCATACAAGGAAAGATTCTAAGACTAGGGTACCTACTCCTACTATTGAGTAGATTAGAGCATAGATGAACCAGACATGGGTTAAGAAATATAAACCATGTAGCAGTGAAGCTAGTGCAGCCGAGATCACCCAATCCAATGGATCAGGTGATCACATCATCTCCAACTAAGCAAAAAAAGTATGTAAGGAACTGCATTTAAAATTATTATCTTATATCAGTTCCTAACATGAAATATGCCAAAGTCCATATTTGCATATGTTAAGATGCACTAGGACACATTTTGAAGACAAAAGTATTGAGAAGAGCTAATTGCACTATAGGTGTCGAGTACCAATCATGGACACTAAGCCCGAGTTCTTTAGTGTGTGTCGAGTTTGTTGGCTGAGTAAGTTTTATGATGGCCGAGTATGGTGAGCTGAGTGACATGCAAGTTGTGTTCGAAAGCTGAGGACAGCTAGCTTGCACAAACTTAACGGGAAAAACATTTATTGCTTACCTACCTTGACCTTTCATGTCTATAAAGGATGAATAGTTTATTCTTCATTTTACCTTGCAATTTTCATTATTCACGGAGTGATTGAAGAAGTTGCAGAATTGATCTTAACGAAGTTAGCATCGAAGAATTCATCAGCGTATCATCGACAATCGTAAAGTGAAGAGTGCGAAGTGCTACTTGTCGAGGTATTATGTTCTTCATTTTTTGAACCCTAATTTCAATATTATGGCTGCAAGCTCTTCCACACTAGTCAAAAGTATGGAGGGAGAACTAGAGCAAGTTCAGTTAGTATGGAATGATGTATGTGCACCTCTCAATTTTTGAGCTATTCCTGAAAATGCAATTCAGAGTGATCTGACCGGAGCTCTCTCATCCATTACACTAAAGGTACTTATGATCCAAAATGTTAGATCTTTTTACATGGTTAAAATTGGTGAAGTAGGTGATAGTGAATTGAGAAAATCCTACAACAAATTGTGTGTTGATGGAATTCTAAAGGAAGAATTCAAACATTTAGCCGACAAAGGGTTAACTCGTGCCCTAGATTTCCCACAAGGTTTCAAAGATGAATGGATTAAGGTCATTCTTAGCCAAGTTCATGATATGTGTATGTGGTTGGATAATGGACCAGTCAAGATAACTAAAAATATGATTCATCGAGTGACTGGATATCCTATTGTTAACAGGAAATGGACAATGAGAGATAACTATAAATAGGAAATTACAGTGAACACTAGAGCCATATGGAAAAATAGAGGTATGACTATCTCTACAATTAAATACTTAGAACTTGATTTTGGAGTAAGAGTGATTGCACATAAGTTCTATTAGTCGAGTCGACTGGATAGTGTTCCTTGCACAGCCGTTGACCAGGCATGGAAGATTGTTAAGAAGAATCATACATATGATCTTTTTGAGATACATCAAACACAACTAGCTGAGAACCTAGCATCAATCAAAAAATCTAATAGCTCATCATGTAAGTTTGGATCCTTACTAGTCTGCATAGTTTTCTATATTCAGAATACATTTCCTACATTGGGAGATATCGTTTGGAAAAAGGATAGACCCATTATAGTTCAGATAAATTAATGCATTGAGAAATTAGGAAGTAATTTCAATAGTATTATGGGGAACTATTTTGTGGAATTTAAAAAGAGAATGAGATTAAGGACTAGGATTTCTAGATCACTAGTGGAGAAGCACTATGAAGAAATTTGTTTTCTTGTTGATACGGATCACACATATATTCAAGCTGTGACACCTAGGGTAGCATGGTTGGAATCATTTCCCTATGAAATTAACATTGATGAAGCATCAATAGCCTTCATTGCACTCCTAGCCAAGGCAATTGATACTATAGCAGAAAGATTTGGTAATTTGGATGAAGAAAAAGTAAAAATTTTAAGAAGTTTGAAGGAGGGAACCATGGAGAGGAAAGGAAAAAGATTGTGAAAAATCTAAAGAAAATGGTTGGTTTGAATAGTGATGAGGAACCTAAGGATGTACCTTTAGGCCTATCCACAGGATAAGGAGAAGATATATCTATAGAAGAGGAAGTTAGTGCATCAAAGGATATCACTGAGAAGGCTAAGGGTAAGAAACCATCAGTTGTCAAAGTAACCAAGCCAAGTAAAGCTAAATCTAAGGTTACACCTCCTGCAGCTAATCATCTGAGGACTAGAGAATCCATTATTATTGCTCTAGTAGTACAAAAAAAAGTGTATGGAAAGAAGAAGGTTGGAGAAAGCAGTTCTGGAAAGAAAACTAAATTTGCTCCTAAGGCTGAGCCAAGCAAACCAGTAGAGCAACCAAGGAGGAGACTGCACTTGGAGACAGATAGTGATGATGAAAAGATTGAGACTGATGAACATACCCACTACACAATTCAAGAAACCCACTAATATTGATGAGGTATGTGAAAATTTGAGAAATTTAGCAGGGTTAGCTACTTTTAAATTCATTAAGTATGAGAAACTAAGTATTGGAGACAACCATAAAGTTTAGGAAGCACTTTTAGATATGATGAGTACTTTTAAGTTAACTCCTATAGAGATAGGAAACCATGTGCCGAATGAATTATATGAGTTTCTATTGAGAAAATGGGAATTTGCACTTACTACAGAGAGACAGATCAGGGAAGGTACATTATCCAAGGTGATACCTGAGTTGACATCAAAATAGAGAGAAAAATTCATTGAAGAATATAAGAATAGGTTTGTTCCTAAGCTTAGAGGTTATACTATTTTGAAAAATGATATTGAAGGTTTAGTACAGTAGAGTACTAGGATTTGGAAGGAAATCTTTGGACTGGTAGTTCCAAAAGACAAGAAATCTGATGAAGGAACATCTGATCAGAAGGCTAAAGAAGTGAAGATTACTCCTGAGCCATAGATGAGACAAGATCAAATTGCTACTGAATAGGACAAGACTAAAGATGCATTAGCTTCAGCAAATTCTGTTGATATGACTACAAACAGTCCAATTAACTTCATAATTGATGATTCCAGCAATTTGAATGCCGAGGGACAGGATATGCTAAGTGATACAAATATTGAGTCACCTATTAAAGCAACTGAGACTGAAGGAGGAAAAAACACTACATCTGGAGAGAGAAATGATGAGGAACTTGAAGTCATAAATGATCAGATAGGCAAAGAGAAAAAGCAAATAGATGCACAAGAGGTAACTTCACAAAATCCACCTATTTTAGAGATTGTAAAAATAGTTTTCGACAGTGGTGTAGTGATGAAGGATAATGCTAACAAGAATAAGGAACAAGAGGTAGTGAAAGTGTTGGTTGATCTACCACACTCTGTATCATCTACTCCCACAGGTCCCAAAATCAGAGGTATGCCTGATCCTCAGACAAAATTGAAAGAGGCAATGGATATTGATACTGACATAGGAAAAGGTATTGATAAGATGTAGCCAAGCATCAGCTCACCTGAATTGAAGAGAAGGAAAGTTATGAGGAAGGAGTCTCAAATTATCGATGTCACATTAGATGAGGTAATGGTGATTCCACAATGGGATCCCAATGAATTGTATTTTGAACAAATAGGGACTCTTCAGGAATTATTTAAGAGGAAAAAGAGTCAGGAAGAAATGAAAATAGAACAAAAGCAAAAGCAGGTGTTACATGATATCAAGGATATATTTGCAAAGGTTTTTGACTTCAAAGATGAAATTCCTCAAGCTCCCATTATTGATTAGTTAGTTCACATTGTATAGAAGGTAACTGATGATGACCTAAATAGCAATGAAAAAATTCTACAATGGTCCGAGAGGAGATTCGAGAGCAAAGTTCTAGAGAAAATCTCAGCAGAGATTGTAACGAAATAGGTTGAACTTTCTACTCTTGTAGGAATTTTGGAGAAAGTTACAGAAAATGTTTATTCTTTGTACATGAAGCTATGTGATGTTGAATTCTTCACAAAGGATAATCTATAGCTTGCTGAGAAGCTACAGTTATATTTGAAATCAACTGGCAATACTTTGGGTAAGGATGCTACCTCTAGCTCCTTACATTCTACTAAGTTGATCAATGCACAATGAAGAATTACCGAGCTTATGGCTAAAGATGGTCAGATTAGGGCCAAATTGATCATCATTTAGACAAGCTTGTTTCCTCACTTGGAGGTAATATAGAAGGAACTTTCAGCTGCATAAGAATTGTCACATAGAAATTCAAATCTCTCAACTATAGAAAGTTTAGTGAGTCTAGCTGCCAAACTAGAGATAAAATTGGAAGTTATGAAGATTGCCAAGGACAGTTGGGAAACTACATTTGCATCCACCCTACAACTTCATAAACAATTTTTGGATGAGTATAAATTAACCCCACCTGCAATTAGTGACAAAAATAAGGGGAAGTTGGTAAGGATACAAAAGTTGGTAACAATACAGTATGATAAATTAGTACAGAATAGGTACATTTGTATATATTTTGAAGCCATGTATTCTATGTAACTTTTTGTATGTATAATTCCAAGTATATTCCTAGGGGGAGTACTTCGTATACTTAGGCAACATTTTGATGGAATGAAATGAAGAAATGATAAGTGTGTTTTTTCCAATAATATCAAAGGGGGAGATCGTTAATCTCTAAGTTTTGTTGATGATTAGTGATCAACACTTAGTCATTTACTTAGGCAGTTTTAGTTGGCTATCACTATGGCCAACCTAAAACTATCCAAGGCCGAGCAACATTGTCGAGCAGTATTCAGGTTATCAAGTTACATCATGCCGAGCCGACTAGGATACTTAGTCTCGAGCGACAGAGATGTTAAGTGCTAAGAAGAACAATTTTTGTATACATGTCTGGATTGATTCAAACTTTGAGGATAAGTGTTCAGGCCAACTTGTATAAGTTTTTTGGGCCAACTTATGTATGCATTTAATATTTTCCTACGGAGTTAATAATGCATTTAAATATTTTATCCTATGCATGACCTATTGTAATTATTAATTGTAATACCTTGGAGGTATGAGTATTAGATCTTGATCGTTGATCTAGATCTCTCTACTAGACTTGAATAGATATATAAGATTGCTTCTTAACCCTATTTTGTGTGTGTGGAGAGAAGTGGTGACTGCATTTTGAAGTGAAATGCACAGAGGGTTATTTTGTTAAGAAGCATAGATCAAGTAGAGTGACATAACAGTGAACAATAGAGTAAAGACATATCAGATTGTGAGATCACAAAAGGTACTGGAAAGAGGAGATTCGTCATCAACATTTGAGTGCATAACAAAGGATCATTACTTGAAACATTCTAATCATTGTATCAGGTGAAATCTCTTAACATAGTGGTTCTAGAAGACCTTTCTAAATCTCCTAACAAAGTGCTTACTTTATTGTAAGTTGAAATCCTTTCACAGGGTAGATTGTAATGATCTTTAGCTCTTATACGAGTAGACCTTTAACCAGGTAGATTGCATTTTGTAATCAACTTTTGTAGCCCTAATAGGCACACTTTATTGCTGCAGTAGTGAAGAATTTTGTGGGTGTCATCCCCACCCGAGTTTTACCTATTTGGGTTTCAGGGTTACTGAGTTCTTGTGTTATGAGTTATTTATTTTATTGTATGGATGCTATTTGATGTTACATTAGATTCATATATGTGTAAGTGTGGATTAGTTTGTTTTAAGTGTTTAAATTTGAAGATCTAATTCACACCCCCACCCTCTCAGTATCTTGCTTTCCCATTATTGTATTTCTAACAATATGTAGGTAAAGTACATTGAAAAACTACATATTTGTTCATTATTGTATTATGTATTAATTATTATTAAGTTATTATTACATTTTAATATAATATGTGAGTTCTTAATTATATAAGGTATAGTGAAAATTATTATTGAAAATATAATATATTATTAAATATTTTTTATTGAAAAGTATTTTTACTCAACATATCTAAATATCTATTATATGACTTTTGTCATTATTAAATGATTGATCGTATAAATTATTTAATAAATAAAGAGATTAGTGTGCTTCCAAAATTGAGAGCTTATAATGGATGGGTAAAAAACACATCTTATAAATAATTATAGAGCTAATTATAGAAAATGGTGGTTTGAATAATTGATCTAGGTACATTAGTTAAGGGTGGAAAAATAAATTAAAGATATTTTAAAAAAATTAAATAAATATAATAATTATAAATAAATTGTAATGGAAGCAATAACTTAATTAATTATTTTAGATATAATAATTGGATTTTTAGAAAGGTTTTTATATGAAAGTTATGTAATGTTTTTAAATTCAAATCAAAGAAAACGCTTACGTTGGTGTCTTTATTAAGCATTAATGACTAAGAAATATCTACTAGATTACAATCATAGCATTAAACCCTTCCCCCATCCTCCCTTTTTTTTGAACTCTAAGGGAATTAATTCTTAATAGATGACAAAATTAAGGAGGGTGTTAATAATAGAGCATCAATTGAGCTACAACACTATAGTGTTTCTTTGAATTTGAATATTTGATGATAATATTTGAATTTTAAGAATAATAAGATAGGTGCCATCTAATGTATAAACTTATTTCAATCCATGTTAGATAATATTTGTAATCATTCTTTTGATCTTTTTCTCTTGCAAGATTGAACTAAGATATCAAACTTATCTTGGTGTCTTTATTAAGCATTAATAGGTTGGTGTCTTTATTAAGCATTAATGACTAAGAAATATCTGCTAGATTACAATCATAGCAATAACCCCTTCCCCCATCCTCCCCTTTTTTAACTCTTAAGGGAATCAAACCTTAATAGATAACAAAAATAAGGAGGGTGTCAATAATAGAGAATCAATTGAGCTACAACACTATAGTGTTTCTTTGAATTTGAATATTTGATGATAATAATGGAATTTTAAGAATAGTAAGATATGTGCCATCTAATGTACAAACTTATTTCAATCCATGTTAGATAATATTTGTAATCATTTTTTTGATCTTGTTTCCTTGAAAGATTGAACTAAGATATCAAACTCGACTAATAGAAAACTACGGATTAGAATTCACTTTTCTTTATGGAAATTTAGCAGTAAATTATTAATATTCTCAAATATATTATAGAAATTATTAAACCGTGTCTGTCATCTTATTCTCAATCAAATATGTCCATAGACCAATTTAGTGGTGTTTAAGTAAAAATAAATGGAAACAAAGAAGCATTTAGTGGACCCACATGATATATATTGATGTAGTGGGTTGATAATGTAATTACAATGTCCTCTCATAAATTTTTTACAAACAATTCTTTTAATAACCTCACTATTTCCTCAACAATTTTAAATGAATAGAAATATATATTTAAGTTAACTCTAACAAATAATATAAACTAAAAATATGTTGTCATAGGTTATGTCACAATTTCTATTGAAAACATTAGCGAGTTATGAATATGAATTTTAAAATCTAATATTAGCAATCAAAACTACAACTAGAGAAAAGATCGAGGTTAAGTTTACAACTATGAATCTCATTCAAGGTCTATGAATAATGGATCTAGTGGTTAAGACTGGCCAGTCTCTCTGAATGAGTGATTTATGATTTGTTCATGTCATGATCTAAATTTATGGAAGGGTTTGTTTCTTGTAAGATAATTTTTATATTGAGGACACTATAATGATAGCGTACCCAATATATTAAAGAACAAATTGTGAGGGTGTGGAATCCATAATTACACTTTGCTTCCACTTTGATGTACATGTGAAGTATTAGACATATGTATATAAAATTAAAACTTGTAGAAAAAATATTGAATTAATGTCTTAACACTTAAGAATATATATTTATTAAAGTGTAAATGTTGTTCTTGAATCATAATGTTTTCTTCATAAAAAATTTGAAAATAAAAAAATAACGTCCAATAGGTGGATTTTCCAGATTTAAAATATAATATGGAAAAAGGGATCCTAGACGAGTCATTACATTTACCTAGATTAATCCTTATCCCATAGAACATTCAATATGTGTATGGTCTCGTTGACAATCCTTAAGGGAGATCCAAGATTCTTGGATCTAGTCTATTTGTTTGCAAGCAATAAGAATTATTGAATGCATGCGTGATGAATTAATGCCCATAAGGTATGCACAATTAGTGAGAGATTAGGCAAGTGAGGGACCATCATAAAAGTGAATCTAAATTGAGTGTGAAATTGTATGAGGATACAAAATTTATGATACTATAAAAACCATAATTAATACACTATTGTGTTTTAAATTCAAAATCCTATTATTCATTAGTAGAATGGGCGTGCATTCTCTTAGAATACAATGCTTCATACCCTTTTACATTTAATACACTTCCTACATAACCCGTGAGAAACAAGCATAAAATGAGTTTATAGAATCACCATATTGCACATGGATAAAATAGACATGTCATATGATAATACAAGATATCATCAAGAAAAACCCTTATGAGTGAAAACTCTAGGATCTAAAAAAATTCATACTCCATTGTACTATTCAAGCATAAACAGATATAAAGTACCTTCAAAACATCAAGACCTCCAATACATTCCTAGGTGTCAAAGCATGTATATCCACATATCCCCTTCAATGCTTCACAAATAAAACCTTAAAAATAATCACTACTGATATCTCACTCAAACACTCAACTCAAGGCACTAGCATGTGTTTTCTTTTTGTAGATAAAAGCTCACACAAAATACAAATAGTGGTAAAGGAAAACCAAGTGTCGGAAAAAATGTGAAAAACAATATGTTAAATACACCTAAAGGTTAAAAGGAGGGTGAATAAGTCTTTAACAATCTTAATTTTTTACTTTACTTCCAAATTATATAACTTTAATCATCTGCAATGAAAGATAAAAAAAATAAACACCAATGAACAAGAGAACACCAAATTTACAAGGAAAATTTAAAGAGGGGAAAAGCATGGTCAGAATATCGCACAAAATATGAAAAGTATTAACAAAGGCTCACCATTAGACTTGTAACTAAGACTCACCATCCTAGGGTAAGATACAAAGAGCCTAAGAACTGAATATTACATCTTTAGGGAAAGATACAAGAAGGACCTATAGAGGAGACTTTCTATCTACACATAGGATATATAGAAAGAATTAAAATGAATAATCCTCCTACATATTTCTTCCAAAATTCTCGCATGAATGTAACTGTTATTCACTCACTATCCCAAGAATCCATTTGATAATTTTGGACCCATACTCTCACTACACACATTACTACCACAAATTGACATCTTTCTTAATCAAGACACGCTCCACACACTTTGAAACTAATTTGATCTTCTACTTATATCATTCATATCAACACCAAAGATCTATTAGGTCAACTAGAACAAGAGAATGTTGCAAGGTGTGTGTCCTTGGTCTCCTTGTGATGTGCAACATGGTCCTTGGGTTTATCACATGGTTTAATTTACTCCTATTTTCTATAATTCTAGTCATTATATGGATCATTAATAGATTGATATTTTTGTGCAATGACAACCAACAATGAATAGAGTTAATATTAACAAGTTAGCAAACCAAATATAATTATGGTGAATGTGGTCCTATCTAGGAGATAAAGAGGATCCAAAACTGCTATTATTAAGTAATACTGAGAGGGGGTGAATCAGTATTCGAGCACTTTAAACATGAAATTAATAGTTTACAACTTAACCATATAAATACTTAAATGAAAAGAACATAAGAACACAACACATAACTCCTAACACCATGAATTGTTGTGGAGGTAACCCTGGCCAAGGGAAAACCCGGGTGGGGATTGTACCCACAAATATACAGTAAAAGTATAGTGTACATGTTAGGAGACCTAACCTTATTAGGAGCTGACTATTACATTAGTACATTTCCTTGTTAGGGGAATACAAAACCTTGTTAAAGGTATACTAAGCACACTACTCTTACAATCAGAAATAGTTCTATTATAATCAATTATCAGTAGTGAATGCATCCATGCATTCTAGGTGCTTCATATCATCTCATCTCTTACACACTTCTGTTTACAAAAATCTCTTCACACACACACACACACACACACACACACACACACATATATATATCATTTAGTCGGCTCTCTAATACATTGAAAATTAGAATTAATATATATTGAAAGAGTAAATACAAAGTCAGTGACCATACACTACCAAAGAATAGGTAATCCAAAATCACAATCTAGCTTAGCATGCTAGGATTTCATGACATATTCCCTTAATCATCATGATTGTTTACCTGTCATGTATCCCTATTACTCTATCTTCCTATGACTTCAAAACACTGTAACTCACGACGATCAACACCAAAAATTAAGCAACCTTAGTAGAAGGCCATACATACTCCAAACTGTATTCCTCTAAGCTCGCATGTCCCCGTGCATCATATATTGTCTTTGTGGTCCAAAACTGTACCACTATACTCTGTATATCTGATTACTGTACTTAGTCATTTTTCTATCCGCACATCCAAAACCATAAAAAACTTCAAGCGATGACCATTCCAAATGTGTTGCATAAATGAAAACCCTCAAGTGTATCATATCACTCCATAAATGCATCACTTTCCAAAAATATCTCCCTTTGGCATTGATGGCAACACTTAGTGAAAAATGACTAAGTGTCAATTCCAAAAAGATATCAGTACATTTTCCTCTTCTTCATTTCTTATCTTTACATATATCCATTTTTATTTTGTTCTCTCCCTTTGACATAAATGCCAAAGTTATACACAAATGTAGAATGTATCCAAATTGTACTAGTTCTTACTATAGAATTAAACCATCTTTAATACATCTCAGAAAGATTCTTCCAAGATCTTCACTTCCTTCATCCAGGTCTTCACAAAAATTTGACTTACATGAATTAGTTTGTTCAATTCAAATGAAGAGGTCTCTGCTGACTTCAACTCAGTAGGAATATTTTTTGTAAGGGCATGTGCTTTCTTATTCATGTTAGAGATATGGGCCTCAAGATTTTATAGCTTGGGAGTGAATAGACTATTCAGAAATCTAATTCATGCCATAAATCTCCCTCTTTCAATATCAAGAACACTCAGTTTGTGAAAAATATTGGACACCTCTATGTCTAACTCTAGTATAGATTGTGACGAGGTCGCACAACTGTCCATCAACTTATCCAAATTATATTTTTCCTTCGCTACTATGTGCTCAATTTTTTTGACATGTTTGATAGGGTTGATACAATAACTGTATAGCTTCCTTCCTTGTGCAACACAACCTTTTTCCTCTGATGTGGTCTTGTTCAGTATGCCCAAGTACCAAGAAATAGATTTGCACACTTCCTCCAATTTATTTATGACATATTTATGTTCAGCCTTCTCTTCTACAATCTTCTCTAAAGACTCATAGTGACTCTCAAATTCATATAGTTCCTTGTTAAATTTATATGCATCATCTTTTCCCTAAAAAAAATAAAGTGTTGGAAGTAGTCTGTTCAAAGTGTCAATTGCTCTTGTCATTATCTTAGTATTCTTCTTTCCTTTCTGCTCAGATCTTTATTTAGCTTTACTGAATTTGATAAAGGATGACATAATTAACTCATCATCATCCATAATCTCAATTTCTGTGCTCAAAGACTTGTCTCCACTTACCCACAATAAAGGTGAAGAATCTTGAACCTTAATCACTGTAACTTCCACTATTTTTTATTGCTAGTAAAAATAGGTTTTATGGGGACCCAAAAACCCTTACAACCATTACAAAAATGATAAAATAATTCAAGTTGCTAAATATAAATAGGACTGAGACCTAGCGCACAACACCCAGGACCAAAACAAAAGACAAGAGAAAAAAGCTAGAAACTAGCGAGGCCCCCAGCAACCAAAAGCCAAAAAATGAAACAAAAAAAAGCAGGGAAAAAAGAAGTAGGAAGACTCCAGGAGAGTTCCTTCCACTTCCTTCATAGCCTCAGAGACCTTCTTGATGGAAGCATTGAAGTCTGAAAGCTCCAATATGCTTTTTTGGATTTTCTTCTTTTTGGCAGAACCCGTGCGCTTGCCCGAGCCTACATCTTCCATGTCATCTTTTTCATCTTCATTATTCACAATAGGGGAACCAGTATCCAGCTCTGATTTGATGGAGTTAAAACACTTCATAGAAGAACCCATGAAGATATTTTTATCCTTCATGTGTTTCTTTAGAGTGTTGTCCAAGATGTCAAATCTGTCAAGCAAAGTCTTCAAATTATTAAGTTATCCTCCTTGTTCTTTTTACCATCAACCCCAGCCAACCTAGAATCCTGATTTTCTTGAATAAGATCAACACAAGAAGACAAAGCATGAAAGCTGAGATGGAGGGTTTTGATTTCCTTAAATACCCATTGCATTATGAGAACATAGACATTGCCTTAGCAGTTCGAAGAACTCCAAATGGGGGCTCAATTTTTTTGTCCATGTCATCTTGAAGGAGTTGAACATTCCTCTCCTTCATAACCACCATTCTAGATAAATGAAAATTCCTTTAAGGAGCAGGGATGTTACCCTTCTCAGCAAGGCCTTGACCTGGGGTATCCTCCTCCTTGACTTGTAACTTCTACTGTTGCATCAATGGTTTCTTTCTGGATTTTTTTTCTCTGTCATATCCTTGTCACTGATTCCTCCAATGTTTGTATTCTCCACAAAGTGTTCATTCACATCCTGCAAAGTGTCCAATGATAGAGGTACACCCGAAACATAAAAAATTTGGTTGCTTCATAGTAGTTAAAAATAGACTAGAATCTTCGTTCATTGGTTTATCAAGATTTATCTCAGCTTTCTTTGATGATTCTCCTTTCTTAATGGATTTGGGCTTAGGAGCCTTAGGTGGTGAGATGTCCTTGTCTTGAGTTCTCATTAATACTTTCTCTATAGCTTTCTATGTCTCCTCAGTAACTTCATCATATTTTCCTCCCATTATTTTCACTGGTCTAGTTTTGGTTCTCAATAGGGGCTTAACTTCATTCAATATCCTCTGCATTTATTTAACAGATACAATAGACAATACACATTCAATTTCTTGTTCTTTGATTACTCCATCTTCCTTATGTTCCAATTTCTTCCTTATCCCCCATTTCTCATATAGTTCCTCAAGTATATATTACCTTCTATCTCTAACAAATTCTTCTTAAAGACTAGAGTAAACATATAATAACTATGCCTTCAATCAGAAGTATGTCATAAGCCTCATACTTGTCATAGTATTTTGTCAATGAAACAAGCTCCCCTTTTTCAATAACTCTCTTCTACATCATTTTCATATCAAGCTTCCAAAGCAGTCTCATAGTAGTGGTGTTTTGTTCAACTTTCTTCTCTTCTCTTTGTGTCCTATGTTCCTCAGGAGGTGAGTCTAGTTTAGTGGACCTTGTGTTTCTTCTAGGTGCTAGCTTTGGTGTCTCTTCTAGTGATGTATTCAGTGGTGGTGAGGGTGTAGTTACATCTATCATAGTAGAAAGTGGACTTACTATCTGCATAATTTTAGGAGGTGGAAGGGGTGTAGTAGTAGTGCTTTCTAACCCAGAAGCTCTCTTTGTTGTCTTCTTCCTCACTTCTTTCATTTCCTCTTTGCATATTCTTGCCTTGGCTGCCAAATCATCTACTACATTTTCTATTTTCCTCTTCCTTAATGCTATAGTTTGTTCTTCTCTAATATTTCATGGCTTCTCCTCATAATTTCCCCTTCTCTCCTCTAATCAGTCAACTTGTGAAGGTAGAATTTATTCTACTTGCATGATTATAACTTTAAAAATTACCTCCTAGCCTAGTGGAAAGAACTATTTTTGCCTTTATAATTAAATCACTTCGGTTTAATTATTAAAGCTAACTATTATTCTATTCACTTAAGCTTGTCATTTGTAGGTGCATAATAATTAATATGTTTTATTAATTATTAAATGCACAAACCTAGCTTTCTCTGGCTTTAGGGTTTCTCACCTTGTATGTCGCTTTTGTAATTATTGTACTTACTTTTTGGGAAATAATATTTTGCTCTCACTCCGCTAAGATTTTCCAAACCCTTGCCTCTTTCTCATAGGTTTCTATTCAGCATCAGGTATTTTGCATGTAGGTGTTCTTGGCAAGCTGTGAAGTTGGATTTCTCAACTTCTACATAGTATCAGAGCCACCCTGTCATTGCCTAGGTTGAAGATTTTTGAAGCCACAATTCAAAGACGACAACCACAGCTTCTCTAGGGTTTTTCTGTCACTTTGAAGGAGGCACTATATTTTTGAGTCATTTGAGCAAAAATGGACTCCACCATTGCGTTCAGAAGGCCCAGGAGAGTCGAAATACATATAAAGTTTAACTATTTTGGCTACTGTAACCACAGGAAAAAAAATTTGGCCTATTAGGGCCATACAGGGTCAAAAATTGAGGCAAAACTTGAAATTTTTTTTAAAAAAATCCATTTTTTATTAAAACTCGAGTGCGCCACCACCGCGCCACCCACGCATCATCGCTGGCCCTCGCACCACCCTATAGCCACCGCACCGCCATCGGGGCCTGCCACCACCAGTGCTCAGCCCCGTCGCCGTCGCCGCCTCCCCGCCTAGCCGCCACCTCCGCCGGCGTCGCCGCCCACGGCCACCGCGCTTGGTCGCCACCAGCGCTCAGCCCGGCCGCTGTCGCCTCCCTGCTCGGTCACCACCTCCATTGGTGTTGTCGCCCATGGGCCAACACCGCACCGCCAGACGTCCTGTGACGGCCATACAACCATCAAATTATTTGCAGGGACTGTGTTTTTCTAAAGAGCGTGTATTTTGGGGGTACTTGTGGTTTTTTGGCCATATCTTGGGCATACGGTGTCCTTTTTTAGAAAACAAAATATCACCGAAAAGGGGTTTCCAAGAAAAACGTGATGATGTAGTCTTGTTCACTGATTTGGCCATTTGAGTTCCTATTTTTGGCATTAAATTAGAGGCTTCATTTTCCTCCCTCTCTGCATCTGGTGTTTAGGTTTTTCTCTAGTTTTTTGTGCTTTCAGTAATTGATTATTTGCTATATGGGGGCTAGAATCATACATTGTGGGGGGGTTCTTTTTCTTTCTGTCATTTACTTTTAGAAATCAACCCTCCTACTTTCATCTTTTTCTTCTCTCAATGTCGGACCCCTCTGTGGCTCGGCTGACACCGCACAATTACCACACCTGGAAAGCACACATGACCAGGCTACTCATGTCACATGGCTTATGGTCATGCCTAGATGAACATCAACCTATCCTAAAACATCCTTTTGAGATTCTTCAGCATAGGAATAAGATGGATGAAGCCATGGGCTTGATTGCACTAAACATTTTTGATAGTCTCCTCTTTCACTTGGATGGTTTGACCACTCCTAGGGCCATTTGGGGCAATTTTTTAGATTTGTTTGGCACTATAAATGAGTTTCGGGCACTACAAATTGATGCAGAGCTAACTACTTTGACACCTACCAGCTTTCCCACCATTGAGGACTTCTTGATGAAGTTCAAGTCTTTGCGCTCAGTTTTGCAGGGATGTGGGAAAACCAAGATAGATGATGAGTGTATCTTCTTGATACTCTCCAAGTTGTGAGGATAGTATTAGATCTTCTCTTCCACTTTCTACTCCACCATGGATGCTTTGGGTGCTAGACACACCATGCCTTCTTTTGAGACATTCTGTGATCGGTTGACATGGGAACAGGCAAAGATCCAACAGATGGATGCTTCTAGCTCTTCTATCCAAGCATTGGTTGCTCAGTCTTCACAGGGGAAGCCAAAATAGAAAGGCAAACTGAAGAAATATTCTGCAAGTAATGAGTCTTCCTCCAAACCTACACAGAAAAATGATTCAAAACCTCCAACTAACCCTTCCAAGGGTAAATATTCTTCGAAGTCTACTGAGTCTACCTCCAAGACTAAGAAGAAATCAGTTGAGACTGATAGCTTTTGTAGAAAGGATGGACATCCTATTTCTAGGTGTTGGAAACATTTGGAGGCTTTAGAGGAATCCATGCAGGAGCATCACATTTCAGCTCCTCAGTCCACATCCTCCCCTATAGGGAAAGGTCATGCTCTTACTACATGAGCTATGACTTCTGGGCCCACCTGGATTCTTGATTTTGGTGCTTCTTACCACATGACTCACACTCAGCAGTTGGTCACCTCACTTGCTCCTTGTGCTACTTCACAAATTGCTATTGGGAACTCATCTCACCTTTCTGTTTTGGGTTCTAGTTATGTTGCATTAGCTGGGGGTTCTCTTTAGGATGTTCTCTTTGTCCCTGACATTTTGATGAACCTTCTGTCTATCTATCAGATTTGCCACTCTGGCTCTGGTAAGACAGTTGAGTTCTCACCACATGAT
>MU224226.1:1917229-1931177 GCA_018584345.1 Thuja plicata
GGTAAGACAGTTGAGTTCTCACCACATGATGTGGTTATTCAGGACTTACATGATTCTGAGATGATTGTGGCTACTGGGAGTGTTGACACTGCATCCTGACTATACAGATTTGATGGATTTGAGTCTTTTGCTAGCACAGGTTCCTGTCTTATAGCACATGCAGATTCAGTGAGCAGACTTTGGCATGAGCATTTGGGCCATGTCAATTACATATATCTTCAGAAGATGAGCACATAGGCACTTGTTCTTGGGATTCCACAGATTACTTGCACTGATGGGGTTTGTCAGGGTTGTGTTCTTGGCAAACAACATAGGGATCCTTTTCCTCAGGGACAAGCTACTCATGCTTTGGCACCATTGGAGTTGATTCATAGTGACCTCATGTCATTTCCTACTCCTTTTTTTGGTGCCAGATATGTGCTCACATTTATTGATGACTTCTCCCGGCACACATGGGTGTACTTTTTGAAGTACAATTCTGATGTCTTTGATTCATTTCGAGTCTTTAAGACATTTGTGGAGAAGCAATCTGGTCTTTCTATTTTTCGGATACGCATAGATAATGGGGGGAGTATGTGAACCAAGCTTTCAGGGATTTTTGGTCTGAACATGGTCTTGAACATCAGTTTCTAGTGCCCTACACCCCTTAGTAGAATGGTGTGGCAGAGAGAAAGAACAGGTAACTTCAGGATATGGCTAATTGTATGATACAGTCCAAGTCTATGGATTCATCTTTTTGGGCAAAGGCAGTCAATTGTGCCAACTATATTCAGAATCAGATGCCTCACAAGGCAGTTTGACATATGACTCCTGAGGAGGATTGGTCTCATGTCAAGCCTGATGTATCTTCATTTCAAGTTTTTGGTAGTGAAGCATGGGCATTTTTTCCTGACGCTCAGAGGAGAGCGATGGAGCGGAAGAGCCAACACCTCATTTTTGTTGGCTACTGTGAGGATGTTAAGGCAAACAGGTTGTTTGACCCTGATTCCAAAGAGGTCATATTTCAACGGGATGTCCAGTTTGATGAGCGCCTTCCTGCAATAGATACCCCACTTCCAGAGTCTACTTCACTTACCACTACTCCCTCATCTCTTCCAACTTTGTTTTAGGATAATGAGGATGATGATCTTGGTGATCCCCATTTACCTCCACCACAGGATCCTCCATAGATGCCTAGATGGGCTCGTGTTACAGTTGATGCTGCAAGATCTCTGGCTCATGACCCTTCCACCTCCTGTCGCACCTGGTCTCATATTACAGGTTCTAGTCTTCTGAGTCATTCTATTTGTGGTGACCCTCAGACATTTGGGGCAGTGATAGGACATACTGAGTGGGACAGTGCTATGGAGGAGGAGTATTCTTCTTTCATGAAGAATCATACTTGGGATCTTTGTTCTCTTCCTAAGGGAAGAAAGTTAGTGCGATGCAAGTGGTTGTATCATACTAAGTTTGCTACTAATGGTTCTATTGATAAGTAAAAGGCACGTCTTGTTGTGAAGGGTTTTTCATAGGTTGAGGGTATTGATTACACTGAGACATTTGCCCCTGTCACCAAGATGAACTCTATTCGCCTTATCTTATCCCTCACAGTTTCTCAGGGATGGCCCATTTTCAGATGGATGTGAAGAGTGCTTTCTTGCATGGTGATCTTAGTGAGGAGATTTACATGGAGCAGCCTCAGGGATTTGTGCAGGATTCCTCCTTGGTTTGTAGACTTTGGCATTCTTTGTATGGTCTCAAACAGGCCCCTCAGGCTTGGTATGAGAAGATGGACTCCTTTCTTCTTTCTGCAGGATTTACATGCTGTCATTTTGATCCTATAGTCTACATTCAATGTCTTGAGGATGAGGTTTTGATCCTTGTGCTATATGTTGATGATCTTCTTATCATAGGTAGCTCATCTTCTATGATTCAGGATGTTCAGTGCGCATTAATGGAGCAGTTTGAGATGACAGACCTTGGTCTATTACACTTCTTTCTAGGTCTGCAGATTGTTCAGTCACCTACTGGGATCTTTGTTTACCAGCAGAAGTATGCTCTTGACATGCTTCAGCGCTTTGATATGCTTGATTGCAAGCCTGTTGCCACACCTTTTTAGTCGGGTGTTACTTTGTCTACCTCTTGCACTTTGCCTTCAGTGGATGCTACTTTGTATCGACAGTTGGTTGGCATTTTGTTATACCTGACACACACTCATCCTGATCTCTCCTTTGAAGTTGGTCTAGTCTCTCGGTTCTCACATGAGCCTCATGAGAGTCATTAGCAAGCTGCCAAGCGTATTTTGAGATACATTCAGGGCACACTTATGTATGGCATTCACTACACATCAGGGGTTCCTCACATTTTTGACTACACTAACTCAGATTGGGCTGGTGATGTTGATGATCGAAAGTCTACTTCTGGCTTTGTCTCTTGCCTTGGCTCTAGTCCTATCACATGGTCGTGCAAGAAGCAGAATGCTCGAGCACTTTCATCTATAGAGGTTGAGTACAGAGTGGCAGTGCATGCTAGTCAGGAGATTTTATGGCTTCGGCAGTTGATGACTGAGTTTGGATTTCCTCTTGATCGTCCCACTGTTCTGTGGTGCGATAATCAGAGTGCTGTTAACATTTCCCGCAATTCGATGGAACATCAGTGCACTAAACACATTAAGCTTCATATGCATTTCATCCGTCAGCAGCTTTAGGATGGTGTTCTCACTTTGGAGTACATTCCCACTGACGCGCAGGTTGCTGACATCTTCACCAAACCCTTTGCATCTCCGCGCTATCTTCAGTTGTGTTCTATGCTTGGGGTGACAAAAGTTGTCCTTGGGGGGTCTTGTTGAGGCCTTCCTTCCTTCATGTTTTTTTTCAGCATGTTATTGTATCTCTTTTTGGGGTAGAGTTTTTCCCACTGGGTTTTCTCTATTTCCTCAGTTTACAGAGATTTCTTTGTAGTTGGGTACCTGATCAGGCCTTGTTGCTGGGACCCATTTATTTTGCTTTCATAGTTGTGCTAGGTTAGTTTCCTCCTGAGCTTCGCTTAAGGGGGGTGTTAGAGTAATAGTTCATTTGCCTTTATAATTAAGTCACTTCGGTTTAGTTATTAAAGCTAACTATTATTCTATTCACTTAATCTTGTCATTTGTAGGTGCATAATAATTAATATGTTTTATTAATTATTAGATGCACAAACCTAACTTTCTCCAGATTTAGGGTTTCTCACCTTATATGCCACTTTTGTAATTATTGTACTTACTTTTTCAGAAATAATATTTTTCTCTCACTCCACTAATATTTTCCAAACCCTTGCCTCTTTCTCACAGGTTTCTATTCAGCATCAGGTATTTTGCATGTAGGTGTTCTTAGCGAGCTGTGAAGTTGGATTTCTCAACTTCTACAATTTTTTTCTAGGTATAACTGTCTCAAAGAATACACAATCAGTTTTAATCATGAAATAGATTGAGTCCTTGTATTTTTTCACTAATGCCTCATGAATTATTTCTCTTGCCTTCATTTCTCTCTGTAGGATTTTTATCATAGAAAACATTTCACCATCTACCCATGTGTTGTTTTGTCTCCTATAACTTTGAGAAATCTGAATGCTAATAGGTATATTGTCTTTCCATGCTCTAGGTTGCATACCAATAAATTTGTGAACAATGTGAATTTACACGTGTATCAACAAAGATCCAAATCTGAATCCTTTAGAGTTATCCTTCTTTATTTGCCTTACATTCTCCAAGAATTATTGTGTTAAGAATTTACATAGATTATACTTGATGTTTTCCTTCACCATCTCATAGGCTATTAATATTACACCTGCTAATACAAAATTTAGTCAGCTACTATAATGGAGTTTATAGCCCAAAATCATAGTAATCAATCTTACATCCTGTTGGAATACATCATTTATGGTCATCACTATTCTGTCCCACTACGAATGCGTTAGGGTTTCTACCATCTTCTTAGTATTCTTCTTAGTAACAAATACTATACCAGTATTGTCCAATCCTATTATGGCATGAATAAAATCATTTCAGATCTTCATAGGCTGATCTCCAAGACATATGAACTGATCATGAACTATGATCAATATGATCTTTATCCATTCTTCTTTGTCAAATTCATGAAGTTCAATTCTCTTCATAATGCTTAGGTCATTTATGTGTGTGAACACATCATATTTCCATCATCACCTAACATGTTTTCCATCTCTGTATAAATTTCTTTGTCTCCCGAAGTTTCAAACTTGCAAAGTATATATGCCCTAATATCTTGAACATGTAAAACTTGGCAGGGTCTTTGAGAAAATTCTCCTTTGGGGTCATCCTCAGTAGATTTGTAAGGGTGCTTCTTGAATTTGTACCTAGGTCTCTATGCAAAATTAAAAATCATAGGTGTATCCATTTCAGAAGCTTTTCAATAGATCTAAATACCTTTTACTACGAAAATGTGAAATCTCTGCTTCGATCAAATTCTTCAATATACTTGCTCTAGCTCTATTTATACTCAATAATATGATCTCCTTAGGCTCTTCTCTACAAATGATGTCCAATTATGATCTTTCAATCATCCTTATTCTTCACTAAGTGAAAATTGATGCAGTTCCTAATAAAATTATTTTGGCACACAGAACAGTCGAGTACGAATCTAGTGATCATAGTATATAGATATATAAAACTATGCGATCATAGATATGTGTTCCAAAACATCTCTACATTCTCTCCCTAAGCTTGCAAGATCTTACTCCTCTAATATACGGGCTGGATAGATTTCAGATGTATTCTTCCATTGCTCCCCCTAAGGTCATGCTTGGCCATCTAGGTTGATGTAGTAGTGTTAGAACCAGGACAAGACTTAGTAGCATCTACTAACTCTCACTGAACATTATCCTCACTAGATTATTTTACATTTCATACCTTATTACTGTTGACATCTTCTATTTTCTTGAAACACCTCTCAAATTCACTTCTTCACTCTATATGACTCTTACCAATATTATTCTTTATAACCACAAGAGGTGGTCCTATTCTATTGTTAGTTCTATATGCCCTAGATTTTTGCATTTGTAGCATATAGGAGGTGATATCTTTTGATTAACCTGCAACTTACAATACCTTGCAATGTGCCCAAGGTTATTACATTTATAACATGTTTTCTTAGGTGATGTCTCCTCACTAATGTAATCTTGCTTGTATCTTGATTGATAAGGTTTCTTGCATTCTTCTTTCTTGTGCCCATTTGCATAACAGTTAAAGTAATAAACATAGAAATGTTTGAAAGGTGCTTTACCTCTGTAATCTCTCTTCATGTGTCCAATATTGTTACAACCAAAACATATACCTTTGAAAGGTCTGGTCTATTATTTGGGTTCTTCAAGAGTAGGTTTTTCTCCATCAATCTTCGCATCAAATTTTTCTTCTTTATTCTTTGAACATTCAGCTTTTGTGAAGCCAACACCATTCATGTCTCCTTTAGGTTTCTATCTATCTCTTTGTTCATCGATCAAGTTACTTCTCATGTGAAGTCTCTCAATATAATTCTTTGCCTCAACAAGTTCTCCTTTTATGATCTAGTTTTATTTCCCCAATTCCATATAATTGTTCTTGTATTGTTCAATTTCACTCTTCATTTTCCCTATCTGAATATTAGCATCCCTCAACGTTTCTTCAATTTTCTTCTTAGCATCCTTTTATTGTTGAATCGCTTTAGCGATATGAAGTGAAGTTGTTTCATAATCAAGATTTAAGGTATCTTTCTCTTGCTCAAGCTACATTATTGATCTGAATTATCATTGTATGAATCCTCTTTCATCTTAACCATAATATCTTGTCTTCAGCTTCTGAAAAGTTCAAGGTGTTCTTTTAGTTTTTTAGTGAATCGATTTGCTCTTCTCAATTTGAATTTCAAGTCACCATTCCTTGCTTTAGCTTTGTCAAGATCTTCAAGTGCTACTTCAAATTTTTCTTTCAAACTTTCAGAATCCATCTCCATCTCCCTTAAGTTGTTAAAATTTCTTTCTAAGGGCCAAAATCTCTAATACAAATTGTTAGTATTAAGAAATATTTAGAGGGTGGCTGAATCAGTATTACAACGCTTTAAACATGAACTTAATAATTTCTAACTTAACCATATAATTACTAAAATGAAAAGAACATAAGCACACAACACATAACTCATAACACCATGAATTTTTGTCCATGAAACCCTGGCCAAGGTAAAACCCCGGTGGGGATGGTACCCAAAAATATACATTAAAAGTATAGTGTCGTTGTTAGGAACTGAATATTACATTAAGTACATTTCCATGTTAGGGGAATACAAAACCATGTTAAAGGTATATTGAGTGCATTGTCTTATAATCATTAAAGTTCTATTATAGTCAATTCTCAATTGTGAACACTACAAGCACCAACTATGCTTAGATATTTCTAGTTGTAGCTTGCATCTTTCTTACATCACAATGCATCCATGCATTCCATATGCTTAATATCATCTCATCTCTTACATATATATACTCAAAGAGTAAATACAAAGTCGAAGACCATATACTACCAAAGAATATTTAATCCATAGTCACAATCCCACTTAGCATGCTAGAAGTCCATGACATACTCCCTCAATCACCACGACTGTTCACCTGTCCGGTATCCTTGTTACTCTGTCCTCACATGACTTGAAAACACTGTAACTCACTGCAATCAATACCAAAACTTAAGAAACCTTACCAAAAGGTCGCATGTGCCCATGCATCATATACTATCTTCACTATCCAAAACTGTACCACTATACTCTATATATATGGTTACTCTACTTGTCATTTTTCTATTTATACATCCAAAACCATAAACAACTTCAAGCGATCATCATTACAGATGTGTTACCATAAATGACAACCCTCAAGTGTATCATATCACTCCATAAATGAAACACTTGCCAACAAAAACATCACAATACAATATTTAAGGTGATTTGAAATAATGCTCACATATGATTGTAAGGTAGAAAAATGGAGGGTATTTAGATAAGGTTTTGAACAATGGGGATTTGCACATAAAAGAGACCCTATGCCACATTTAACCAGTTACATTTAATTGTTATGATAAGGAATGTAGATCTAGAAATGTTTGCAAAGAATAATGGAATGAAGAAATAAAAAGTACTTACCTCCGAAAAAGAATCTGCTAAAAACCTTATCAAACGGTCTTAGAAACTGTTGTTTTTTGTGATCTTGAATTGAAATTGTGAGATCTACAAAACCCAGAAATATCCTTTTTTTCTAAGTCAGGTCAAACTTGACCTTTTTGTGGGGGCACAATTGTACCCCAAAATATTGACCTCGACCTGCACTCCTCCGATGGAAATTCTATTTAAGCATCCCAAAATTTGGACGAAAAGGGTATCCAAATCTACTCTTAATTTTTTTGTCTTCAACTTGTACCTACAAGAAAAATGATTTTGTTTATACCCGGGGGATTGGTTTGCCTTGGTCAAACCCCAGTTTTGGAATTAACCTTATAATATAATCAAAATTACTTAAATAAAAAAAGTAAATAAACAAATTCAGTTTGCTTGTATATAAACCCTTGTGGAGGATTCGAATCCTTAAATACACAATTATGTATGCACCAAATGAATATAGAATTTAGAATTTAGGAGGTAGGATGTCTCAAATAAATTTCTTTTAGATCTTCAACACCAATCTTGAATGGATCTTGGAATAAGAAGAGGCTTGCATGGATGTGGATGGAGAAATATTCAACAAGAGGGCTCCATAGAACTTGAATCCTTCAATGACTACCAATGGATCTCCTTGATGAATTAAATTCTTGAACATGCTTGAATTCTTGAATTCTTGAGAGTAGTGTTGACGGGGTTTTACTGACTGGGTCTGCCAACAGTCATAAGTTGTCATCAGGTATCGGGGGTACCGGCCAACTCCACCTGTAAAGGCTATCCGGGGAAGTTAGATTCCCCAGGCCTCCAAGCACCTGGGTGTCAGGTCACGATGGTGCAGGGCTCAGTTGGGAGGAGTGACTATTTTCGAGGGGGATAGCTGGTTTCTTCAACTCATTCTCTCTAGAGATTCAGGAAGGTGAGGTTTCTCCAAGCATTCTACACTTAGCAAATAAAATGAAAAAGATCCTACAGGGTCAGAAGTACTCCATCTATCTATAGTTATGTTTAAACATTCAAAACATCAGTAATGCTATGATATACTACACTAAATACCAAAGAAATACACAACCATCAGTTTGTATTTAATCAGTAGCAAGGGAAAAGAGGTCGTTAAGCTACTTGAAATATCATAGCAAAAGACATAAGGAACATAAAAAATAAAATACTATTAACTTAGAAGTTTGAATTCCAACAACATCATTGCAAAGAACTCTCCCTTCTTCATTAATATTTCTTCCAGCAAGCACTGGTATGTGATACAATGGTGGCTCCAGGGGAGTGTCTAACTATTGCAAGGTGAAACAATGGAGCAATGAGCTCTGCAACTGAAATAAAAATACTAATTTTCTATTACTGTGGACAGCAAAATCATCAATTTTTCCAACCCTTGGAAATGGGCCGAACTTACTATTTATACACATCTTCATCTAACCCTAACCCTAACCCTATTTTACATCACGCCACAACAAAATACACTATCCAGGGGCTGGTACTACTTGTGCTGCCCTACAAAAGACCTTGAGATAGAATAGGCCTGACATGTCAGAAGAATAAGACAAGAAGGTAGAGCAGAAGAATCAGCCTCGAGAAGAGAGCCAAGAAAGAGAAGGAATAAATTAGATCCCTGAGGATAGAGGCTACATGCCTCATAAATGGGAAATGCAGTGCCCTTTCTCCAATGTGCTAGGTGTACCTCTGAAGTGGTGCCTCGAGAAGACCATCTGTCAGAAAACCAACTGTTGATCCAACGTTCCTCGATGTAGCCAACTACCTTCTGACAGCCTTTATTAACTACTTCTAAAAGTGACCAGTCAGCCTCAGGGACCGGGATATAGATCACTTGAAAGAATACAAAATTTGGGATCTGGAACTCTGGGATTCAGGAACTTACGTTCTGAAAGAATAAAGAATAAAAAATACTTGGGTTTTCTTTGGCCTCCGGAGAAACTTTATTGTTGCTTGTTTTCATTGAAGGTTTGGAGAAGGTGGGAGATTCCATCCTCATCAATTTCTCTAAGGCAGGACCGCCGGTACTTAGCCGCCTCAATTTGTTCCCCTAGCTCCAGAACATTATCCTTGAACTCATCGGCCATTTTTGCCACATCATGACCACTAAGGACCATGTGAATTAGCCTTGTCATTTGAGTCTCATCCACTCCCTCTGGGGATCGATATTTGGACTCCATAAATTCATCAAACTTTCCCAGAATGTATTCCTCTGGAGTGCATGTGTCGGTGCTGAATGGGTCAGCTCCGGAGACCTTTGCGACAAATTCCTTGTACATATTTGAAGAATATTGTACTGTGTTGACTTTATCGTGTAGAGCCCATACCAGTTGCTTGAGTACCTCCAATGTGAGGTCAAGTCTGGAGTGTTGGGTCCTCACGAAGTCAAATGATTCTTCTCCCAGAATCCCAGAATCAAAGACCATCTCTTCCCCAAGGTTGAGGAGTTCTTCCAGCTCTACCTTCCAGGCTTTGTAGTTTTCCATGTCACCTTCCCATATGTTAAGGATAGTCTCTACCTAATGCAAAATGTGTCATGCTACATATAAATCTAGGAGGGTGGATATTAGGAAATGCCAGGTGTTTCCTACTTGTAGAGCGACCCACTCATCGACCGCTTGGGCCTTCTTCTTCATTGATCGCAGGGAGTCAATGTAGCTCTATGGTAATGGCACATTGGACATGGAGGCCTCTAGAGGAATGGCACTAATAGGCCTGGCCAACTCAGTAAGTAACCCCATGAGGTTAACTATCTTTCCTTTTTTTCTTTGAGCCTTTGAGCCTCCTTTTCATATCGAGCCTCCACGGCCATGGCCACTTCTTTTAACAGGTTTACTTTGCCCTATTTTCCTCTCTTTCCCAGTGATATCTCCATGATTTCATAGTATCCATCCTCGATCGTCACCTCATTAGTGTCTCGGGGAGGTGTTGAAACAACAACAACTATTTCTCCTCCCGACCTGATTCAAAGAGTATGAACCATCTGGGCTTTCTTGGCCTTTGGTGGTTCCTGGACCTGGGCAATCATCTCAGCTAGGGAGAGGTGAGCTCTCATGGTGGACGGGGCCTTTCTCTTCTTTCTCTCCACTAGCCACTCAGGTGGTAGGGGTGGCTTGTTTGCCAAAGTCTATTCTTTCAATTCTTCCCCGGTGCCCTATTGTTGTTCCTCCTTAGTGGTGTGGGTCTCACCCGCCCCTTTTTCTTTATCCTGGGCTTCATTAGGAACATTTCCCCTAGTAGCGTTTATCTCTTTTGGCTTATCCTCTGTATTTCTAGTTTCATTGGGGCCTTCATTAGCTGTCCCAGGGGTGTCCTCCTCTTGTTCTTTCTCTTCGGCCTCAGTCACCAGGATTTCTTCTTCTTCTGATATATCTTTTGGAAATAGGAGAGGTACTAGGCCAAGATTCAGTGTTTGTGCCATGGTTATTACCTGCCCAAAGGTTTCTCTGGGGAGTGGCGCTTGGAACGTGGTGGCTGAGGTTACGGTTGCTCTTGTAGGTCTGATTCCCTCAGCAGGTGCCACTTGTTCACTTTGATTTTGCTGGTCCACCCCCGTATATTGCATCTCTAGAACTTCGGAGGTGATTTCCTGCTCTATTTCCTTTTCTTCTTTCATTGGCTCTTCCTGCTCCTGCGTAGTTATTTGTTTCTCAACTTCCTCTCTGCTGGGATTTATTTTGTCTGCTTGATGTCCCCCTGTAAGTTACCAAACTCATCGGTTGCAAAAACATCATCAAACTCATCCTGCGGAGGAGGGTGGGCTGGGACATTGGCAGGTTCTACTTCCTTCTCCAGCTCTGGGGAGACAGAAGAAAGGATTTCAACTTGTGGAGTCTGGGGTATCCCCAGCTCTAGCTCCTTCTTAGGCTTAGGGTCAAGCCTTCTCCTTCTCCGGGTAATCAAGGGTGGGCCCGCATCCCTTACTACTGCTTGCTTTTCTGGATCCACCCCAGTTGCCTTAACCATCAAGGCTGCTAGTGAAGGGGAGGAGGGGGGGAGAATAGGTCTGGCCATTAACGCCAGGGTTTCCATTTGTGCGATTATTCTATCTTTCTTTTGCTGGGAGGCTGCCAGTGACTGCTTTAGCTATTCTTTTATAGGGACTTCTTGGATACGAGGAGTTATCATTATTGCCTTTCCTTTGTTCACTCCCTATGAAGAAGTCCCAGTCCCCGAGGTTTCTTTTGGTACTAGCTGGGCCGCTCTGCGGACACTCCTGGGGCACACCTTCTTGAAGTAGGCATGGCTGCGCTCGACCACCTCACAGGTGAAGTCCTCAATGGTGGACCCTTCCTGGGCATCCCAATTTACTGGTGGAAGGGCTAACATATCGATCCCCTTTTCTTTGTATTGGGGATCTATCATGGAGCCGGCGTCTGAGAAGTCCTCCGAGAATCTCTGAAGCTTCAATCTTTCCATCATACCCACAGTCATCCTGACGTAGTGCCAGCTCCAGAACTCCATGTCATCTTGGAAATCTTCTCAAAATTCCTCCATATGGTATTGATGGGGCTCTGACGCCCGCGAAAGTGCCACTGCAATCTTGCCATGCGGATTGAAATGCTTCGCGCCAAGAAGAATTTCGCCAAGTTATAGCTTTTTAGCTCATTGTCTACTTCTTTGGCGGTGGCCAGATTGCATGAATAATTCCCACAAGTGATTGGGAATGGAATATTAGTTACCATTTTTAGGGCATAAAAGGCATACAACTCCATTATCTGCCTGCAAAATTTAAGGAGGACTATCTTGTCCCCGCAGTGCTTGGGCAACAAGTAGGGTTTCCCGGAGAAGCCGATCACCCTTATATAAGTATGCTGTTGGAATTGTATGTAATAATGTCCGTAACTCCAGACCAAATTAATCAGCTTTGTGGATAGGCGGTATCTTGTATACCAGGTGGGTGTGAGCAGGTGGTAGTAAACGAATGCATCGTTTACTCAGCAGAACTTGGGGAAACTGGCCTCCCATTGAATCTGTGGGAAGTAGTCCCAGGGGGCCTTCTAATCTAGGCCTAGCCCGAGTACATCATCGGTGAGTAGCCCATGGGTGTGGGGTCTCTGCTATGTCAGGGCCCATAAAACATAAGAAGTCATATAAAGATTCTTCTTCTTGGCTAGTTGAAGGAACTGGGAGTCGACATGATTTGAAATTATGGCCGCCCAATCAAAAAACTCCCCTGCTATACTTATACCAAGCAAGAAGTAGTACATCCATCTAGAAAATTCTTAGGCATGTTGTTTCTTGAAGACTCAGCATAGTGCTATTATCCCCATCTGGATGCTCTCTTTGAATTTGGACCTGGGGATCTCTAGCTTCATCCTCTTGGGGTCCCTCTTCGGGACATTGAGCCAATTGTTGTTCATGTATATGCGGGCCGCCTCCTCCAATTACTTGAATTGGGCCAAGGCATCAGACCGGGTGACCACAGTTTGCTTGGACAATTGAGGGATTCCCAAGCTCCTCTAGAAGGTATCAGGATCGAGAGACACTAAAGGAGTGGGGTAGCTTGTTGGCTCCAGCGGTGTGAGCATAGCAACCCGAACAGATGGGTTGTAAAGAGATGAGAGAGTGAGAATAAGCTCCGGTGACTGCACTGAGCACGGGAAGGAAGCTGCCTTAAGGATCCCAAAGTTTCCAATTTTAATGGCCAAAGGATCTCCAGCCTGTCGCTGAATGTACATAACTTTGACCAAGGCCTACATTTTTGGCCATGTTCCGACGCTAGTGTCGGTAAGAAGCTGGACCTTGGACTCAATATTTGAGCCCGCGATGACTCCATCCTGTTGACACCAAAAAATTCAGGCTCTAAATATGCCAAACATCAGGGAAGTATAATCTATATTTTCATTTTTCCATATAATTTCCCTATGTAAAAATTTAAAACAATTAAAGAGGCATAAATTTTTATCAGTATTCTATGTTCATGAAATAGGTTTTAATTATTTTATTTCAATAAAATAATGCATGTACATTTTGAAATAAAATAATTATAAAAATAATAAAATAAACTAAATAAAAAGGTGGCGATCGGGAGTTGAACACTAGACCTCTCAAGCCAACCTTTTTTCCTGTCGACCTACCCTCCTACCCCCTAACCAATTAGTCTATTTGTTTTCTTCAAGAGGGTTAGGAGAAGATACTTATTCATTTTCATTTTCATGTGCAGGTAAGAAGTTAAAACAACCTTTTACACAGGGAGTTATCTCTTCCCCAATTAAGTTTTAATTAAATATGAATTTCTCTATGTGTTTATCTATTTTTCTGATTTTAGGAAAAAATAATGAGGAGAGGGAGTTGAACCTTTGACCTCTCGACCCATTCCTTTTCCTACCTAACTACCCAACCTTACCCCTACCAATTGCTCTATATTATTCTTTGAGAATGTGTATCTAAATAAATGTATAAATTTAAGATAATTTTATTGTTTGCGTTAATCATGGTTTCATTTTAATTTGTGATTTCCCCCCGAAAACCCTAAAAATTAAAAATTGTGATAAAAGGGATATCGTTTGATGAATATAAGTATGTTAGGGTTTTTGATATTAATTTTTATGTATCCATATATATATTTAATTTGATTTTTCACATTGATTGTTTTTAACAATTATTTTTTTAGGGTAAAAGGCATGTAGGTTGATTATTTATCTTTTATGGTTTGAAAAGTAATTAAATTGGTTTTATTCTTTAATTTCAAAACCCTAAAAGAAAATTTTCACTTTATGTTTTCATCTTAATTTTAGAGTAAAGTGGGTGTAAATAATTTTATCCCACTTTACTTG
>MU224226.1:1938584-1951666 GCA_018584345.1 Thuja plicata
TTAGGTGTTTTGTGCAGGAACTTGAATGATGGGCTATTATGCACACAATGCAATAATCAAAGATTTATTTATTAAGTATATTAGCCTTATGGTTAATATTTTATTTTGTAAATATTTATTAATGTTGAAGTTAGTGATTAGGTTTTAGTTTTGAACAAACGCATTGGTCTGAAATGTATATGCATCCCTTAAACTTTATAAATATTGACCAATGTAAGGGGGGACAATTAAAAGATTTTCAATTTTCATAGGATAGGATTGTTCAACAGCTGCAACATGGATGCTGGTGTACCAATTTTTCAAAATCAATAAAAGATAAGTTGTTTTGTTTTCATCTGTGCATTGGTTTTCAATTCCCTCAACTAGTCCCTTGGATAAATCAATCTTGATTTATTTATTGTGATCATTTAAAATGCTATGTGATCTTATTGCATTTTGATTTATTAATTGGTCTGCTCATTTTGCATGGTTAAGAATCCTTTTGATTTGTGGCCAAAATCAATTGGGCTGTCATTTGAGGAGTTAAATTCAATTAATTGTCTGCAATAATTCACACACATTTGAATGCAAAATAAAGTGATAATTTTTTATGACTGGTCTTCAGAATCTGATCCGTGTTTCAATATTTTGAAAATTGTCTTCTGAATCAAATCCTTCAAATTTGCTTTGAAATGCAAAATTGTCTCTAAGGTTGTATGTAGGGTTGAGGATTGGATTGACTCCATTTGCCCAGGGTGAAACAGGCACTAGTCTTATTGATATATGGAATTTGGTCATCTAATCATTTTTTGCTAGTTTTGGCATCCTATTCCTTTAACTTCATTTTGCATATCTATACTTAAACAAGTTTACAGTTGACAAAGGCTTTTAGTGGTTGTAGTTTATAATCAATTGCAGTTGAATCTCATCAAGCTCGCTTGTCATCCAGAGGGATCCGTTAAGTTATTTGTTTGAAAAGATTTTTGAACGAGTGGAAATACAGGCCTACCAGCCTTGGCGATTATTAGCCAAAATTGCAGAGGTTCAAATCCAGAAGGGATCGAACCTGTTCATTGGCTAGAGAAAGCATTTCCAATCTACTATTTTGGGAACCAACACGTCCTTTACATATTTCAGGCTCAAATTCATCCTTTCCTGAGCCTTCTCCATTTTGGATTTTTCTGTCACCCTGGTACTTACTGTAGATGGAAGTTCCAGACTTCCGGTTGGTGAGGACGTGTATGCTTCAGACATGTTTGAAAGTACTACTCTAGAAGTCTGCAAGGCAAAGTGACCATCAGAATGCATTAATAAATAAATACTTTGGGATTCGGAGATCTTACCACCTCGATGTCTGCTTTCCCTGAAAAGTTAGTTTTGTTCAAAAACTCCGGAAAGCACACATACATATCATGAACTTAGGAATGTGATTGACCATTTGGGTTCAGGAATTTTATCACATTTGGTAAGAAGGACATGGGATGAATGAAGGCAGGAGACCTAGAGCCCAGAGAAGTAACCGTTGGTAAAGATGTGTACAAAAAGGCAAACCGTCAGACCCATGTGGGCGCCACATGGGTGAGTAATACATGGGAGTTATGGCGATGACGACGGAGCCAACTGTCCGAATGTGCGAAAAGTGAAGGCCACTTGAACAGATTTAAATGTGTGCATGGGTCATAAATGAGGGCCAGGTTGGTTTTATGGAGGAGAGAGAAAATTGCCTATTTGAAACCGGCCAAGAGCCAAGTTTCAAACAGGTGGTATTCTGCTTAGAATGAGCTTGTGGATGAAAACTAGTGACATAGGCATGGTGAGCTTGCTAAGCTACCCGAAAAGATACACATAGGATATACATCAGAGCCAACGAATATATACAGATAGACCAAAGGGATATACAAAAAATATACACCAAGTTTACACATATATACACCGCAGAATGAATATCTATAAGAAACCAAGGAAAGCACAAAATATCTACAACTTCCTACACTATATACAGACTAAACTACACCTGCACAGAGGGTGAACAACCCTCTGGCAGAGCCGACCCACCAATGGGTGGCAAACCAGAAAGAAACAAAAGACAAACAAAACAAAAAGGCAAAGGCAACAAAAACAAATGACACCAGACAGAAGGAAAGCCAAAGGGAGAGGAGGCCAAATGACACCTGAGAACGCAGAAAGGAGAGGAAAAGAAGCCTCCATGGAAGCTCTGCAACAGCTCCAACCGTCAAACGATCACAACCCGCCACTAAAAACCACTCATAATCACTCAAAAATGCTGGAAATGTTTAGCACTAGATTATCATTAAATCACTCTGATATCGCTCTGATTGCTTGAGTGTTTAAATCGTGGTAAATGTGAAAATGACAGGTAACTTCTATTTATACCCGCAGTAAAAAGAAATCCACCTCTTCATCTGCAAACTATGGACAGAAAGACCTCCGGACTCTGGGCCCGGGGATTCCCTGCGATGATATCACCTTAAGGAAAGAGAACATCGTGGCGGAGAATCCTAGAGTTCAGATTTTGGCTCCCGACAAAGGATGACCAACTCCGGGACCAGGGTCCCAGAGGCACGAGAAACCAAAAAAACAAAGCACAACCATGGGGAAGAAAACCCCAGAGAAGGAAAACAAAAAGAAGACAAAGAAATAGACAAGGCAAGAGCAGAAAGCAAAAACAAAAAAAAACGGGGACCCAACATTTTGCACACAAAATGTAGGGACAGGGATGTAGGGCATAAAAAATGGTGACTATCTGGGAAAAATGCCTTAGCACATTTGAGAAATACAGAATCTCTGGTTAGTAAAACTAGAATAAGTCACTACTCGAAGTATCTTATAGGCAAATAGCAACACGTCTGAGAAAATCTGGCCACACGGGATAGATTCCATAGTCTTTTCATTAGTGGTGGAGTGTGTGCTTTGGAAGGAAATCAAGATGATGGCCTCTAGGAGGAGTAGAGAAGAGGCACTAGTTACGTTGAACCATAGTCATCAGATTTGTCCATTTCTCCCAGAGACTGGATCTTTGTCCTGCTTCCCTTTTTCTTGTTATTTTATACATTTCTGGGTGGGAGGGCGGTACTTCTTTCACCATTAAGCTTAAGCTTAGCTAATTTTAATAGTGGTACTTCTTTCACCTTTCCACCTATTTCACATGTTGAGTAGGGGATAAAACTCCAGACCTAAAAAGAATTCTTTAAAAGTTCAGACTTGGGTCAACCAACCAGTACAAGTGATCTATCCTCGGTGTGTCCAATTACTTGTTCCTTATTATTTTTCTTTTTTCTCACTGATTGCTAGACCTCCAGGGATAAACCCGATGGAGATTGCTCAGAATGTACTACAAAGCCTATAAAATAGCTTCAGAGACCAGACTAATTCCATTATGCTAAAGACATATTCTTAAGTTCACCATGCTACAAACATCGTACCAGAGACTAGGGTTTATGTGAAGCATTCCAATCCTTACAAGAGAGAAAAAAATGCTGGGACCCGAAAACAAAACTAGAAACAAAAACAAAAACCACCAAAAGAGGACTACCCCAGAGGGCTTCCAACAACCAACAAGGCACCAGGAAAGAAATATTTACAAGTGGAGGGCTTTACATAAAGTACAAATTCAGACAAACTTACCCTACTCAAAGTAGTGTTTGAGAAACTGTCCATTGACGAGCAATGGGATGGGTTCTCCAATCATGGTGTTAAGGTGGTAAGTGTTCACCCCGTAGATTTATGAGATTAGATATGGTCTAAGCCAGAGCCGTTGGAACTTGGTGTGCTTTCCTTTCTTTTCTCGAGCCTTGTCCCACAACGGGACCATATCTGAAATCTGAAAAGCCTTGTATTGGGCCCTGCAGTCAAACCATCATTTTACCACTGCTTGATGACACATGAAATGTTCAAGGGCGGCATCTCACTGTTCTTCCATTCACACCAGATTTAGGAGCTGGACCTCCACAATGTTGTCCCAGTTGCTGAATTCCTGCATAAACTGCAAAACTAGGATCTGTAAGTTAATCGGGAACACAGGGTTCTGGCCATAAACCAGATGGAATGGGGATGTTCCCAGGGAAGCCTTGATTCAAATGCGATCTTCCCAGAGGGATAATTTCAACTTTTGATGCCAATCCTGGGGATTCTATTCTAGCAGGTGTTTGATCACTTCAAGTAGATTTTCATTCGTAGATTCAGCAACACCGTTCCCCTGGGGGTAATAGTTGCTGAAAAACTTTAGAGTGACCTTTCGATTGTAAGTCCACTCGAGTAATTGCACCAAATAAAATGCCAGACCATTGTCATATACCAAAGAAAAGGGCATTCCAAACCTTGTGACGATGTTTTCTTCTAGGAATTTGATAACTACGTCTGTCATGTTATTCTTGCACGGTATAGCCTCGGACCACCAGGTGCAGTAATCAATAGCAGTAAGAATGTATCGGTGATTGGCAGACAAGTTGGGGTTGATTTCCCTAATGAAGTCAAATGCCCATTGGGTGAAGGGCCTAGCCTTGAAGACTGGTTGCAAAGGCATAGCTGGGTTACGCTCACGATGCGCCGCAGTTTGGCAAGTGTGGCATTTTCTAACATGAGTGTAAACATCTTTAAATATACAGGGCCAATAGTATCCAGCCTGAAGGATCTGATGGGCAGTGGCATCGACTGAGCCATGTCCAGTTCCAAACTGCCTGTGAAATTCATTAATCATCTTCACAGCTTGGTCCCTGTTGATGCACCAGAGGTACACTTCCTCATAGTTCCTACGGTAAAGCACAGAGTTTTTGATCATGAAGTGAGTGCTTTTCATTTGTAGGGCGTGAAATTTATTGGGAGGTAATCCCTTTGGGCATTTTTTATTCAGTAAAAAATATACCAGATCGGTATACCACAGGTCTCAAGTGATGGACTCCACTGTGTAAGTTTGGCATTCTATGCGGGGAGTCTCTTCTACTATCGCTCGACTCAGTCCCTGGCCCCAGAATATCTTCATGGGCTGCATTTCTAAATCATATTCCTAGGGGATGGCCACTCATTTCCCCTATCTTTCACCCAACTTTCTCTGCATTAGCAGAGACTTTACGGCCTGGTCTGAGATGATAGCATGCACCTTGCTCTAGAGAATGTAATGCCAAAATTTCTTCACGGCGCGAACTAGAGAAAAGGCCTATTTTTCTAGTGGTGAATACTAGACTTTAGTGTTCTTAAAGGGGGAGCTCATGAAAGCTATTGGTCATTATTCCCCTTCAACCTTTTGAGTGAACATCGGTGCAGTAAAATGCGGTGAAGCAAAGGAGTAAATGTAAAATAGAAGGGAGTAGTCCGGACTCGCCAGGATAGGTGCTTCTGTTAATTTATGTTTGATCTGGGTGAACACCCACTTTGCTTCAGGACTCCACTCAATCTTGGTATCCTTTTTCATCATTTCATTGAGTGGTTTAACTATTTTGGCAAATCCAGTGATAAACCGCCGGACGAAGTTGATCTTTTCGAAGAAAGATCACATCTCCTTCTTGCTGTCGGGCATTTGTAAGTTTAACAACACTTCAACTCTCTTAGGGTCAATGGATATGCCCTTCTCGAAGATGATATGCCTGAGAAACTTCCCTTCAGTGACCCCAAATATGCACTTCTTGGGGTTGAGGGATATTCCATACCGGCAACATCTCTCATAGATCTGAGTGAGATGGGCAGAATGGTCACGCCTGTCCCAGGAAAAGATGGTCAAATCATCCATGTAGATGATTATGCACCAATTCATAAGGCCCTCAAATGTAATCTCCATGGCCTTTTGAAATCTAGCCCCTACGTTAATCAAACCAAAGGGCATTCTCCTGTACGCAAATGTTCCCCACTTGGTGGTAAACATTGTTTTCTCCCTATCTTCATACTTAACCATGACCTGGTTATACCCGGAGTACCCATCCAAGAATGACATCATCTGGGATCCATTCACTATCTGTAACACCTCATCCAGTGAAGGGAGAGGGTGATTATCTTTCTTGGAGGCCTTATTCAAGTTTTAGAAAACCATGCAAAGGCAAATCTCACTGCTCTTCTTTCTCACAGGGACCGAATTGGCAACCCATGTAGTGTGTCAGATTGGAAAGATTATCTAGGATGATAGTAATTTTTCTACCTCTTGATGAACTAGAGGCTCAATCAGTGGGTTGACTAGTCGTTGCTTTTGCCAAAAAGGCTTAGCATCAGGTTTCAGGGGAATAGTATGATTCATAATGGATGTGTCGTATGTTTTCAAATCCTCATATCCCCATCCAATTACATCTATGTATTCTCAGAGAACCACGAGAATCTTCTCCTTCTCCTCAGGGGAGCAGGAGGTGCCAATGTGGATCATCTTTCTTTATCGGCCTGGCCGATGTTTATTCTTTCAAACTTTCCTCCCTCAGAGGAAGATGACATCTTTTTTCGTGCCTGAGGGTCCGAGTCAAAGATTCGTTCAAGCACAACCATCCCCTTTGAGATGGTATTAGTGGGTAGGTCCATGATCCCATCATCTTTTTCACCCTGCCTAGTATCATTGTGGTCTCGTTCCTCCACTACCTGGTCTTCAAAGACACCAGCATTGGCCATGAAGGCTAGGATATGTTGATCATCCTCAAAAACTTGAAAGTGGGTAACATTATCTAGGATGGACGGGGTGGGGACCATCTCAACTAAAAATTTCTGAAGTCGCGAGCCGCCCATTGGCTCAAGTGTGCTGGCAGAAATGGCAAGGGCATCTAGGACACAGTTTCATCACCGAGGAATGAGATCAATGCCAAAGGCATCAAAATATTCAATAAGGCTCCAAGCTCGATTGCAGTATGTGGCCACTCTCTTGTCGTGACATGTATATTGACTCCGGACCTGTTTAAGAACCAACTCTGAATCACCCAAAGCCCAGAGGCGGGTGACACATTTTCTTAATGCAAATAAGAGTCCAAGGACCAAAGCCTCATACTCTATAACATTATTTGTACAGTTGAACTGCAGTCTATAGGATGCGAGGAAGGACTTCCCTCGTGGGTTGATTAATTCTACCCCGGCCCAACATCCTTGTTTGGATCAGGGCCCGTTGAACTTGAGGGTCCACAAATCATTATTCGTAGTTTGGGGCTGGGGAGTGAGAGTAGCCTTTGGGTTGCTTTTAGGAGACTTAGGAGGAGCTTCCTCCCAAAATATTGGCATGCAGGTAGGGTTTACCTTCGGAGGAGTTTGGATTTGGGATTCTCGAGGAGATGACACCAAAGGAGTGCAACCTGTAGGAACACTGAGCTCCAGGGAATCAACTATATGTTCCCTATTCTGGAAGGCATTGATGTGCTAGGTAGAGACTGAAAGGTAGGGCCCACACTCAAGTTCTGAATGTTTCTGATAGTGTACTTAGCACCAAGTGCTGGACAAGAGTGTGGCGGGGGTCGCCATGGCACCTTGAGAGTCAACCTCAACTCTCAGCTTCTCTTCTAGGTCCTAGGTTCTCTGCAGCACTATGGGATCCTCGCCAGGGGTGAAATCAAATGTTAAGATTTTGAACGGTCGGTATACCCCCGGGGAAGTCTCAGAGAAGAAGACCTCACTGACCTTCCTGACCTTGGTAAGGGCCTGTTTCATTTGGGGTTCACTTTCAACCTAGATCTTGTTTGATTCTCCTTCTCAGGGGAGCCATAAGTGGGAGAAGTTGGTCAAAAAGTATCCATTCAAGGACTTAGACCAATTTTGACTTAATAACATCCCATAATTCTTTGGGATGTCCACCACTTGGACGTCAATTATGATGGCTATCCTGGGGTCCTAGATAAGTTATATCTGGACGTTCTTCAATTCCACCACCATTTTCATGGCAGTCTTATCCAGCTGGATCACTGCACCATTAGATGGGGTGGGATGGAATCCGAGCTTCTGGCATATGGATAAGGGAAAAATGTTGCCTGAGGCTCTAGAGTCTACTAAGCAATTGTGTATGTTTTTGCCTTGGATATTCAAGCCTAGTAGGAAGGGAGGATCTTCATTGTTTCCTTGAAAGATAGCCGCATTGGCATCCTTGAACGAGACAGTCTTGGGTGGGCGAATGATGACTTGTGGGTTTCTGAAGAGCTTCAGAAGAGACTTCTTCTGCTTGAGAAATTTTAGAAAAACCTCCATCAAGGTCATGGAGGTGGTGGTCTGTTCTAATTCCTTTTTAATGTCGAATCTTCCTCCCGAGAATTGGTGACTACCCTCGGCTAGGTCTTTCGCTTGGTTAGAGCTAGAACCTTTTAGAGGAGCGGGCCGGTTAGTTGCGCTATCTTGAGGAGGAGTGTCCTTGATAGGGGGTGTAGGCATGTAAGCTAGTCCTTTACCAACCTGACTCTGAGTATTGTATGGAGTCTGTGGGTTGGTGAAGGCATTGGCCTCAAAGGGCGGGATAGATTCATCAAAAAATCCATGCAATTTAGATTCCTCTTCATCTTCCCTGGAAGTTCCAAAGAAGATGGTCTCACAGGTGAAGGAACTATGGGTTGACTCCTACACAAGAGGCTCTGGGGAGTAGCATCATGTGACTATTGTCTGTCTAGCTAGGAGATCATGATGACCTTTTCTAATGTGGTGCAATTTACCTCATCGTGAGCCCGCGTTGTGCAATCTACACCAATTAGTCATGGGTTGGAAGTCTGTGACTAGTGTGAAATGTGATGGTCCAGCACCACTTTGGTTGGCATTTTGGTTCGGAGGTGGACCTTCGGTGTTTGTGTTATTGTTCCATTGCTGTTGATTGGGCTGAGGCCCGTTGTTGAAGTTTCTTCCCCTGGCATTGTTGTTTTGTTGGCCGGAGAATATATTCCCCCTTTGGAAATTAGAATTCTGGGGTGCATAAGACCCCACCTTCAGTTGAACCATGTCCACAGTCAAGGTAGACAACAGTCGCCAGAGGGACTCAACCTCGGTGGTCAATTGAGTGTTAGTGTCATAGTGTGACGGTTGTTATTGTTGGTTCCTCGGGAAGGCAATAGTATTAGCCAGAGTCAAGGGCAGCAATCCTCTAGTCATAGATGACTGAAAGAAGGGAACTCCAGATGGTTGTGTCTGAGGCTGTTGTGTCTGCTGTGGCTGATTCCAAGGGAAAGCTTCCAGACCTGGTACCACCTGAGTCTGTGTTGGATAAACGTACCGGGCGTGCTCATCTATCAACAGTGATGGGGGATTCATTTCCATCAAGGGAGCACCCATTTCCAGAATGGGGTTATACCCCTTAGAAAATGCTATTCTGTCAGGGATCATGTTGAAGGACACGCTTTGCCCAATCCCACTTAGGGATTTTTTGAGACCACAGGATAATTCTAAGGCTAGGTTGTAAACCTTCACCAAAGTGTCCTGGTCGCCCGCGGTGGTTTTCCTCCAAAGGAGAGTGGCAACGAAGGGGTCCATTATGTTAAGGTAAGTTTGTATGGTTACTTTTGGGGATGGAATGAAAGGGCCCGTGCACCACTTCAAGGCGCACTGGAACCGATGGTTGAATGCTACAAGAGGCTCATTGGGTTCCTTCCTAATGGAGATGAACTGGCTATGGGACCAGGCTGGGTCCACATGTATGTGAAAGGCAGCCAAGAAGGTGTCCTCCATGTCCTACCAACTGTTAATGGAGTTGGTAGGAAGGTTAAGGTACGAGTTCAACTTGCCTTGCCCTAAGGACAAGGGAAACATCTGGGTCACAACATCTTTATGCTAGATCTAGTGTCGGTTCATGGCATCCTTATATGCCTATAAATTCTCTTCTATGGTCCGTGAGCCTAATTTTTCATATCATGGGCAGATCTTCTCCAAGTGTGAGGGTAAGTCATTGATTGCGCCCGAGAAAGTTCCCATTGGGGACGCGGTGTTGCCAAAATATGTAGCCATTAGGGGAACTGGATTTTGGGTAGTTTGAGCGGTGGTTCCCAGGATTTTCTGAGAAGTTTGGGTATTCTGAGGTATTCTAGACCCCCAGACAATAGTGGCTGGTATGGTTTTGGGGGTCCATTTCTTTCGAGCAGGAGGATCGAGATCAACAAACCTTTCGGGGTTTGGGGCAGACCTAAGGATTCTTTCAAATTTTGCTAGGGAGAAAGACCCAATCCCACTCAAGGCTTGCCTCCTAAAACTATAGCTCAGAGAACCTTCAGGAGGTGTAAAATAAGAATCTTGAGAGGGGGATGAGTTCATGCCTTCCTTCTAGTGCCATTTTTTGTTGACGGGGTTTTACTGACCGGGTCTGCCAACAGTCATAAGTTGTCACTGGGTACCGGGGGTACTGGCCAACTCCGCCTACAAAGGCTATCCAGGGAAGTTAGATTCCCTGGGCCTCCAAGCACCTGGGTGTCAGGTCACAATGGTACAGGGCTCAGTTGGGAGAAGTAAGTAATTTCGAGAGGGATAGCTGGTTTCTTCAACTCATTCTCTCAAGAGATTTAGGAAGGTGAGGTTTCTCCAAGCATTCTACACTTAGCAAATAAAATAAAAAAGATCCTACAGGGTTAGAAGTACTCCATCTATCTATAGTTATGTTTAAATATTCAAAACATCGATAATGCTCTGATATACTACACTAAATACCAAAGAAATAAACAACCATCAATTCGTATTTTATCAGTAGTAAGGGAAAAGAGGTCATTAAGCTACTTGAAATATCAGAGAAAAAGACATAAGGAACATAAAACATAAAATACCATTAACTCAGAAGTTTGAATTTCAACATCATTGCAAATAACTCTCCCTTCTTCATTAATATTTCTTCTAGCAAGCACTGGTGCATGATACAGTGGTGGCTCCAGGGGAGCGTCTAACTATTGCAAGGTGAAACAATGGAGCAATGAGCTCTGCAACTGAAATGAAAATACTGCTTTTCTATTACTATGGATAGTGTTGGTTGTATTTCCTATTTTTTCTAGTTCTCCTGGTTCCTTGTCTTGCTCTCTGAGTTCTGAGGTGCTCATTTTAGCTATCTCTCATGCATTGTGCCCTTACCTCTGCCATGTTTCAGGTTTTCAAGTCTAAAATCTTGCTCAAATTGCAAAAAACGTTGAAAAACCCTAGGCTATCCAAGTGTTGAACGATGAATTTCAAACCCTAAGCCATGTCTTATGTTTCAACATTACTTTTTCATTCACTTAAGGCATGTGTTTTAATTCAAGTCACCTTGTCACGTTACCCCAACCGAATATTCCAAATGTCTTCCCGACTTTTCTTTTTCCTTGTGTCGCGTAGTCTCATTTAAAATCAGGATATTCCTTCAGTGTTCTGAGACTTAGCAATTTCTTTCAGTCGGGTAGTCGCAAGATATCCATGTTATAAAGCTTTGTAAAAGATGGGACCCATTATTAGTCGGGTGATCGCGAGATAACTTAAATAGTTATGAAAATGTTCTCAGACTTCGGGATTACTTCATGTCGCGCTATCGCCAAATCAAGCCAAAGCTAATATTTAAGTCATGCTTCCATTCGTGTGGTCTCAGAATAGAACAGCGGTTAAGAGATTTCAGCTCAGACTACGCGACTAACCGTTTGAAGTTTGCAGTAATGCTTTGTCGAGATGTCGCCAGAACAAGACGATGACTCAGTTCTCTAGTATGCAGAAAGTAAACCAATGATTGAGTGACATGTGTCACAAAGCCGGTGGCTGTTGAGAAAAGGTTATCACGTGATCGCGAGAAGGAGGAAAGGGATCCAGCGACTTCGAGACTAAGGTGTTTTCCCTTCTGTCGCGATGTCTGGAAATAATTTAAGGGCATGTAGAAACATTGAGCGATTATGTGACAGCCATCAGATGAAAGAATCACAAGATCCAATGGTGGTCGTGAAGTCTGGGAAGAAAAGTGCCCCAAGGGAAAAGTCCTCCTGACTTGGCGATTAGGGTATGTCGCGAAGTCGTCCGAAGTAGAAAGGGGGCGCTTATAAAAAGTTAAGGTAAAGTTGAATGCTCAGGGCTTATATCTCCCGACTGGGCGACTAGGCATTGTCGTGAAGTCTTGAAACAGAAATTAAACACTCGGTGATAAGGAGATAACTGAGAAGGTTAATGGTAACAGTTAGTCGCAAAGTCTCATAAAGAATGGTGAGTTACTGTTAACTGTGTGTGACTATGATTTCAGTTATGTCACGTGATCGCCAGATGATCACTTGGGTCAGCCAAGGTTAAGAAAACACATTGTCGCCAGGTCTTGAGATGGAACCATGGTTAATAACACAGGCCCGCGACAAAGAGACTTAATGTAGTCGCGCAGTCGCCTGATTACAAGATCTAAAAAATGGCGATAGTTTTTTAATGTGATAGAGTAAATCTCTCGGCAACCAATCACAGGCTCGTATTTTGATTACTGAGAAAAAATGGTAGCTGAGATGTGACACAGACAACAAATTAGAATGTGACATGTCAGCTTTCTTAAACATTATATGATTGCTCCGAGGGTTCATTTTTGAAAATTTGATTTCCTGTCAACTTCTGCAAATACAGCTAGGTTTTTCAAAGTTCACAGCATGTCAAATTAATGGCAGAACTGATGTTTCCAAATTATGAGCTGTGTACTCTAAATGATGGCTATAAGGAGTTGATGGTACATTCATTCTCATTCACTGTGCTTTCAGTTTTCAGAGCCAAGTTGCTAATTTTCAGAAGAGTGGTATTTTGCGCGGTTTGTAGTGTATTCAAAGTTGATAAGAGAAATCCTAAATTGCAGGAGATTGTGCACAAAACAAACAACTGATATATGAGATAGATTTGTTTCAATATTGGTAAAAAAGAAAGAGATTCAACGTGTTGCAAGGATGAGCAGAGTTGTGAGAGTCGCTTCAACAAGTGGAGGCAGTGGAGAGGAACAGAAAGGAAAAGCAAGTTTCTCTGATGAGTTTCTCCATCTTCTGCCAGGTTCAACGTAGAATAAGAAGGCCAATGCTAGTGTTCTCCTGGATGAGTATAAGAACATTCGAGATGCTGTGACCCCGGGTACAACAGGTTACTCTCTTTTCACCTATTTCTATAAAAATTCTGATAAGCCCATCCCAGTTTCAAACCCTTGGACATGTGGTCTTGCTAGGTTGCTTGTTCCTGATGTTTTCTTAGATGTAGACCTATTTCTTGACCTA
>MU224226.1:1972910-1985061 GCA_018584345.1 Thuja plicata
AAATCTTGGGCTAGAATAATATTCTCATTTGTTGTTTGTACTTGGGCTGCAAATAAAATAAAAAATTCTCTTAATATCTCATCTTAAGGGGAAAGACACAAAATGCATAATTAACTGTACTAAGAGATTAAATCGAGAGAGTGGGGGAGAGTCAAAGAGAGAGAGAGATATGTGTACTTGTTTGGGATTCTAACGGTTTTACTTGTTGAGCCTATTGACCTTGTGATGACCCTTCTCCAACGTCTAAAGGTTGGGCTTGTTCACCTTGTGATGACCCTTCTCCAACTTCTAAAGGTTGGGCTTGTTCACCTTGCAATGACCCTTCTCCAACTTCATAAGGTTGTGCTTCTTAAGAATTTCCTGCATACATTAAGATATTTAATTATTTTAAACAAAAGGGTCTAATTGGGTCTAAATGTGTCTAATTATGTCTAATTGTGTCTAATTAGGTCCTAAAGGGGCTAATTGTGTCTAACTAGGTCCTAAAGGGTCTAGTTAGGTTATAAAGGGTCTAATTTGGCCCTAATTAGATCTAATTAGGTCCTTAAGGGTTTGATTGGGTCCTAATTAGATCTAGTTGTCCTAATGAAGTCCTAATTAGATCTAATTAGGTCCTAATTGGGTCTATTTGGGTCACAATTCTCTAGGTAATTAGATCTAATTAGGTCCTAATTGCTCTATTTTAGATATTTAATTATTTTAAAAAAGGATCTAATTGTCATATAACCTATCATAGGTCCAAATAGGTCTAATTTGGCCTAATTAGGTGGACTAAAGGGTATAATCAAATCTAATTAGGTCCTAATACATTCTAATTGGATCTAATTGTCCTAATTGGATCTTTATTGTCCTAAATTTGGATCTAATTGGATCTAATTCTCCTAATTCTCCTAATTGGATGTAATTAGGTCCTAATTGGGTCTAATTGGATCTAATTAGGTCCTAAAGGGTAATTGGATCTAATTAGGTTATAAAGGGTCTAATTAGGTTCTAATTGGATCTAATTGGATCTAATTACATCCTAATTGGATCTAATTGGATCTAATTAGGTCCTAATTGGATCTAATTGTCCTAATTGTCCTAATTGAATCTAATTAGGTCATAATTGGGCCTAATTGGGTCCTAATTGGATCTAATTGGACCTAATTAGGTCCTAAAGGGTTTAATTGGGTCTAATTAGGTCCTAAAGGGTCTAATTGGATCTAAGTGCATTCTAATAGGTGTACAATAAGGTCTAAGATGTATAATCAAGGGTCTAAATGGGTCTACTTGGGTCTAAGTGGGTCTAAGGGTGTCTTAAGGGGTCTTAAGAGGTCATATAACCTACCATTGGTCCAAATAGATCTAATTGGGCCTAATTAGGTGGACTAAAGGGTATAATTAGATCTAATTAGGTCCTAATACATTCTAATTGTCCTAATTGGATCTTTATTGTCCTAAATTTAGATCAAATTGGATCTAATTAGGTCCTAATTGGATCTAATTATCCTAATCCTCCTAATTAGATGTAATTAGACCTCCTAATTGGGTCTAATTGTATCCTAATTGGATCTAATTAGGTCCTTAAGGGTAATTGCATCTAATTAGGTTATAAAGGGTCTAATTAGGTCCTAATTGGATCTAATTGGATCTAATTACATCCTAATTGGATCTAATTAGATCCTAATTGAATCTAATTGTCCTAATTGGATCTAATTGGACCTAACTACCTGTCCTAAAGGGTTTAATTGGGTCTAATTAGGTCCTAAAGGGTCTAATTGTATCTAAGTGCGTCCTAATAGGTACAATAAGGTCTAACATGTTTTTAATCAAGTGTCTAATTGGGTGTAAGTGGGTCTAATGGGGTCTTAAAGGGTCTAAGCGGATCTAATTGATGACATGTAACTGATTGAATGTTTGATAATATTAAGTTGAAGATAATACAAGACATTAAATCAGTTAAAAGTTTGTATTGTCATTGATGTCAACTTGATATCATCTGTACGGTCATGTACATAATGCCAAAGACTTCAGAGAATGAATGGAACAAAGGTTATGCTTTTAGCAATGCATAAAAGTCAAGTATGTGCTAAGTCATAGACAAACACCGACGAAGTGCACACCATCGGTAAAAGCAAAAGAGAAAAGTCATAGTGATATCTGATGAGTAGAAAATAGTGTTGTCCGACGAAGCAAAACCATAGGATGCCCGACGAGCTGAACACAAAGTTGCCTGATGAGTAAAATCCAATGATGCCCGATGGACAAAGATCCTGAAGATAACTGGAGTCACGCCAATGGAACTGGTAGTTGTAACTGACAACTAACTATAGAGCTGACGGACGGAACAAAGAGTTTAGAAAATGAAAAAATATCTAGCTGGCAAGAGCTAAAGATAGACTTAACTAGTTGTTTTCTTTGTTTTATTCGACCAGAGTTAAGTGATTGATTTAAAGAAGATTCGTACAGTTGGCAAAAGGATAACTACGAGATAAATCAGGAGTTATTCTTTAAATCATATTGACTGGATTTTTTGCATGCCAAGTATCAAGAATCAATGAATATCATGTCTATATAAGAGAAGATTAATTCATTTCCGTATGCATGGGAAGGGGAGTGAATAGAAAGAGGATGCTGAAGAGAAACTGATGAAGAAGAAATTCATAAAGTCTGAATCAATCAAGCTGAAGGAGAGCTAAGGACTTCTACAGACACCGACGAATAGTGAATTACAACATCACAGAGTAGAAAGTGTGGAGCACAAAGAATTGAATTGATACATTGGTCAAAGAGGTAATGTACTTAAATATATCTAAAAATCTGCAATTCAAAGTTGAATTAGAAATAGCTCATAGTGTTTCCGTTTAACCATTGAAGCATCAAGTCTCTTAACAAAGCAGGAATTAACAATCTTCTATATATTAAGGTACATCCCAAGGAGTACCAAAAGGGTTGATTCATGAAAGTAGCATTGGACTTTCCCGATACCTATTGACAGTCTAAGAAGGAGGTTGATTCAAAGATGGTAGCAATAGATTCCCAATACTAAGTGACAACCTCTATGTATAAAATCCTCTAACAAGGTGACACCAAACAGTGTGTTTGTAACCTTTAACATGGTTGGCTCCTAACATGGCTCACTTTAGAAGAGTGAAAATTTGGGGTACTAGTCCCAGAGGTTTTTCCCTTAACAGGGTTTCCACGTTAAAATCCATGTGTTATGTGTGTATGGTTTATTACTTTACTGTTTTACATTTCACATATGCATTTTTGGATGGATTGGTATACTCTTATTATTTACTTTGTTTTGGTAAATAGTTTTACTTCTTATCGGTAATCAAGGAGAATAAGGACATACAAGGAAAATCGACAGACAGTTAATCATTATAAGTATTTCATGGTATGAATCTTTTAGGGACTTAATAATCTGAAGTTTATTTTATTGGTGGCAAATAGTTGAAGGATAAATTTTGAGGCGATTGATTCACCCCCCCCCCTCCTCTCAGTTATTACTAACAATTGGTATCAAAGCTTGTGTTCTTAGAAGGAAGGTTTCAAGACCTAAGTCAGTATCACAAGATGAACAGATGAGATGTGCCCAAGTTCAACAAAGACAACTTTGCTTCATGGAAAAGCAAGATAAGACTCCACTTATCAAGTATTGGTAATGATCTTATTCAATTCCTAGATACTGAATATGTGTTCCCTACAGGAGTACTAACAGTAGATCAATTGAGAGAGAAGCATGAGCATAACTACATGGTTATATAGCTTTCTTCCTCACTCTCTGATGTTGAATTTGAAGATGTCAAGGATTGCAAAACTGCAAAGAAGATGTGGGACAAACTAAAGGTTGTACATGGAGGTGATACAAATGTTCTGAGAGCCAAGGCAGAAAGCCTGAGAGGAAATTTTGATGATCTCAGAATGAAAGGAGAAAACATCACACAGTACAACATAAGGATAAAAGTAGTTAATGCTATACGAGGTGTTGGAGGTACACTTGAAGAGGAGACAGTGGTAAGTAAAATCTTAAGAACCTTATTGCCTGTATATGCTATTAGAGTTTCTGCCATTCAAGAAATGAGAGCAGTAGTAAACAATACAGTTACTCTTGTTAATTTAATTGGTAGACTGATTTCATTTGAGATTAATACCTTTGAAAATAGTGTCTTACCAAAATTAGAGCCTGCATTTAAGTCTTCTATGAAAATAAGCAAATCAAGTCATAGACACTCATCTAGAAGAGACAGTGAAAGTGAAGAAGAAGATCTAGATGAAATAGAAGCACTTATGGCTAGAATAATGTAGAGAGGCAAAGGTAAATACAAAGGCAAGTTACCAGTTCTAAGCTTTAATTGTAAAGACATTTGACACTTTTCTTCAAGATGTCCTAACAGAAGAAAATATGACAAAAGTAATGATAGATCTTTTGAGAAGAAATTTGACAGAGGTGATAACAAATATTATAGAGGTTATCAAAAATTAGAAAGAAGAGATACCCAAGACTACAAGGATAAAGGAAAGAATGCTAGCTACCTAGCTACTTGCAAAGATGAAGATACTGAAACCAAACTTGATGAAGACATCGAGATGGTATTTGTAGCTGTGAAGGATGATTCGGATGAAGATGAAAGGTATGTAGAAACTGCAGTCATATCTAATCTTAGAAAGAATGACATCTCAATTATAGATAGTGGCTAAACTCACCACATGACCAGTGACAAAGAAAATTTTAACACTTTTGAGTATTATAATGATGGTACAGTAAGAATGGGTAATGATACACCTTGTCCAGTTGAAGGTAAAGGGACAATAATACTGAATAACCTGATTAAATGTGAAAATTCTTATTGGGTAAAAGGATTGAATTATAATCTGTTGAGTGTTTCTTAGCTAAATAATTCAGGTCACAGAGTAGAATTTGAGAACAAGAAGGTAAAGATCTTCAATGAATCATGAAAACTGATTGGTACTGGTGAATAGACTAAAGGTAACATATTCTATCTAAATGATACTAACACCACTTGCTTAATGAATAGAAATGAAGACATATGGTTGTGGCACAAAATATTGTGTCATGTGAATTTTTACAACATGATGAAAATAAGAAAAAGGAGAAATGTAAGAGGCTTACCAATGATGACAAAACCAGACAACATCATGTGTAAAAATTGTCAAAAAGGTAAAATGACAAAGTCAAGTTTCAAAAGTAAAACCCATACATCTGATGATATTCTAGAATTAGTCCATACTAATTTATGTCGACCTATGAGGACAAAGATTTATTATGGAGATAGATATTTTATTCTCTTTTTTGATGATTACTCTAGAATGATGAGAATTATGTTTCTAAAAGATAAATCTGAAGCATTCAAGATGCTTAAATGGTATAAGGCTATGGTAGAAAAACAAAGTGGTAAGGATTTGAAATTTTTGAGATCGGATAGAGGAGGAGAATTTATATCAGATGAATTCACTAATTTCTATAATGAGCATGGTATAAAAAGATAGGTTTCTGCACCAAGAACACCACAAAAAAATGGGATTGCTGAGAGAAGGAATAGATCAATAGTTGATTGTGCAAGAACACTGATGATAGAGAAAGGAATCACCCAAATATTCTGGAGGGAAGCTGTCAGCACTGCTATCTATACACTTAACAGAGTACAATTAAAGGACACAAAGAAGACACCTTATGAGCTATGGGATGGTAAAACACCCAGTGTATGTTACTTCAAAATATTTGGTAGTCAATGTTATGTCTTAAAGGATGATAGAAATGGAAAGATTGATGCCAAAAGTGATGAAGGTATTTTTCTGGGGTATTCTACCAAAAGCAAAGCTTTTAAATGTCTCATATGGGCTTCTAACAAAATAGTTGAAAGTGCAAATCTAAAGATTGATGAATTTGCAAAAAAGAATGAGTTGGAAAGCACAAAAGAACCAGAGGACTACAAAAAGTTTGTATATTTTGAAGAACCCAACACTCTACCCGAGAAATAGTGCTTAATTCTAGAACAACACAATGTTGCAACCGACGATTAGACTGTTGTTACCAATGGACAGGATAATAATCAAAATAATATGCAGGGTAATGAAGAACAGAATGAAGATCCAAATGATGATCAAGCTGATACACAAAGAGTTGTACCTATACTTGCAAGATATGTAAGAAGGAACCATCTAGAGGTCTAGATCATAGGAGATAAGAAAGATGGTACAAGAACAAGAAGTAAGTCTTTAACCTCAAATTGTTTAATTTGTGAGTTTGAGCGAAAATCTATCAATTTCGCACTAGATAATGAAGAATGGATAAGTGCTATGAATGATGAGATTGAGCAGATTGAGAAGAACAAAACATGGTCACTTGTGCCAAGACCAGATGACAAGAATGTCATTGGTACAAAGTGGATATTTAGGAATAATCTGAATGAGAACGGAGAAGTCACAAGGAACAAAGCAAGACTAGTATGCAAGGGGTATGCACAAGAGGAAGGTATAGACTATGGAGAAACATTTGCACCCATTGCTAGGCTAGAAGGAGTAAGAATAATACTTGCTTATGTTGCATATAAAGAATTCAAAGTATATCAAATGGATGTCAAGTCAGCATTCCGAAATGGAATACTTGAAGAAGAGGTATACATTGAACAACCAGAAGGGTTTGTCAATCCAGAAAAGATAAACATGGTATGTAGACTTCACAAAGTCTTGTATGGATTGAAACAAGCTCCCAAAGCTTGGTATGAATGAATTCATTCCTATCTAATAAGTATTGGATTTATAAGGACTAGTGAAAATAATAATATTTATTTGAAAGAAGATATTGATGCTAACACATTGATTGCTGAAATATTTCTTGATGACATCATATTTGGAGGCAATGATATGCTATACAAATCATTTGTTGATGAGATGAGAAAAGAGTTCGAGATGTCTCTGTTTGGAGAGATCAAGTTCTTTCTTGGTCTACAGATCATTCAACAAAGTGAAGGTATTTTCATTACACAATCCAAATACATCAAAGAGGTCCTAAAAATATTCAAGATGGAAGATTCCAAACCAGTTGGAACACCGATGGCTATTGGATGTAAGTTGACAAAGGAAGACAAGACAACAGAGGTAAATCAGACTTTGTACAAATGAATGATTGGAAAAATCATGTATGTTGTACACACTAGACCAAATATTGCACATGCAGTAGGAATTGTTGCTAGATTTTCTGCTAATCCTAGGGAATCACATATGACTACTGTGAAAAGAATTTTAAGATATCTGAAGAATACTGAGGAATTTGGCTTATGGTATAGAAGAGAAGGCAAATTTGAACTTAAGGTGTTTACCGACGTTGATTGGGCTAGAAATCTTGATGACCGAAAGAGCACAACTGGAGGAGCATTCTTTATGGTGACAAACTTGTCACATGGATTAGCAAGAAGCAGGGATGCATCTCATAGTCTATTACAGAAGAAGAATATGTTTCTGCTGCTGCAAATTGATCAAACATTGCATGGATCAAACAGTTACTGGAAGGTATGCATATGAAGATCTCAGAACTAATGATTATCTATTGTAATAACACTAGTGCAATAAACATTTCCAAGAATCCAGTCATGCCTTCCAAGACTAAACACATTGCAATCAAGTATCATTATTTAAGAGAACAAGTTCAAGAAAAAGAGGTGATACTTGAGTATGTGCAATCAAAAGAACAATTAGTGGATATCTTCACCAAGCCACTGCCCAAGGATACATTTGAGTACTTGAGAAAGAGACTAGGGATCAAACCCTTGTCTACCAGTCAGTAAAAGACTGAAGGCTGCATCAGCCTACATATTATCAGAATATCATTCATGTTAATGCAAGAAAAAAGATGAACTTCAAAGACACATCTATATACAGACAGGTATATACCAGAACTGAGCACGAAAACATATTGTTATATTTCTAATGGATAAAGGAAATAAAAGGAACATATTATAGATAAAAAAAAGGATTGCTTGACATGAATGTCATATATTTGTAAAATATTTGTTTGGCATTGCTGTCAAAGGGAGAGAGAGAGATTATCCATATTATCACTTCTTTAAAAAAAAAAGAGAAATTATCCATTATCAGATTACTCCAACAGGGGGAGATTATATCCTTAGGGAGAGAAAATTGTATGAAATTTTATACAAAGGGAGAGTTTCTGAAAAGAGAAAAAGACATCATAGAAGAGAGAACATGCAAAGAAGAGAAATTAACACAAGAATAATATTTAACACATCAGAAAGTAAAAAGCTGCAAGAATCAAATCTAAGCTAAAATAGAGCTTACCGGTGATCAGACATTTATCGGTTGAAAGAACAAAATGATTGGTAGTTTGATGAATCTCAACTATTGAATTTCATATGTATTAGAAATAGTATAGTGTGATAATATATTATGTTGCCATCAATGTCAAAGGGAGAGATTGATGACATGTAACTTATTGAATGGTTGATAATGTTAAGTTGAAGATAATACAAGACATTAAATCAATTAATGGTTTGTATTGTCATTGATGTCAACTTGATATCATCTGTACGGTCATGTACATAATGCCAAAGACTTCAGAGAATCAATGGAACAAAGGTTATACTTTAAACAATGCATATAAGTCAAGTATTCACTAAGTGACTAACAAACACCGACGGAGTGCACACCATCAGTAAAAGAAAAAGATAAAATTCACAGTGATACCCGACGAGCAGAAGACAATATTTCCCAATGAAGCAAAACCATAGGATGCCCGATGAGCTAAAAATAGAGTAGCCCAACGAGTAAAATCTAATGATGCCCAATGGATGGAGATCCTAAAGCTAACAGGAGTCACATCAATGGAAGTGACAGTTGTAACCAACAACTAACTGAAGAGTTGACCGACAGAAAGAAGAGTTCAGAAAATGACAAAATATCTAGCTTGCAAGAGCTAAATATAGACTTAACTGGTTTTTTTCTTTGTTTTATTTGACCAGAGTTAAGTGATTGATTTAAAGAAGATTTGTATAGTTGGAAAAAAGATAACTATGAGATAAATTAGGAGTTATGCTTTAAATAAGATTGAATGGATTATTTTTTACACCAAGAATCAAGAATCAAGAATCAAGAATCAATAATCAATAATCAAGAATCAAGAATCAATGAATATCATGTCTATATAAGAGACAAGCTTAATTCATTTCTGTATGCATGGGAAGGGGAGTGAATAGAAAGAGGATGCTGAAGAGAAATTGATGAAGAAGAACTTCATACAGTCCTGATGAATCAAGCTGAAGGAGAGCCAAGGAATTCTACAGACATCGACGAATAGTGAAGTACAACATCATAGAGCAGAAAGTGTTGAGCACAAAGAATTGAATTGATACATTGATCAAAGAGGTAATGTATTTAAATAGATCTGAAAATCTACAATTCAAAGTTGCATTAGAAACTTTTCATAGTATTTCAGTTTAACCATTGAAGCATCAAGTCTCTTAACAGAGTAGGACTTAAAAGTCTTCTATATATTGAGGTACATCCCAAGGAGTGCCAAAAAGGTTGATTCATGAAAGTAGCATTGGACTTGGCCGATACCTATTGACAGTCTAAGAAGGAGGCTGATTCAAGGATGGTAGCAATAGATGCCCGATACTAAGTGACAACCTCTATGTATAAAATCATCTAACAAGGTCACTCCTAATAGTGTGTTTGTAACCTTTAACAGGGTTGGCTCCTAACAGGGCTCACTTCTAAAGAGTGAAATTTTAGGGTACCGGTCCCAGCGGTTTTTCCCTTAACATGGTTTCCATGTTAAAATCCATGTGTTATGTGTGTATAGTTTATTACTTTACTATTTTACATTTCACTTAGGCATTTTTGGATGGATTGGTATACTCTGCTTATTTACTGAGTTTCGGTAAATAGTTTTACTTCTTATCAATAATCAAGGAGAATAAGGATAGACAAGGAAAACTGACAGACAGTTAATCATTATAAGTATTTCATGGTATGCATCTTGTAGGGACTTAATAATCTGAGGTTTATTTGATTGGTGGAAAATAGTTGAAGCATAAATTTTGAGGCCATTGATTCACCCCCCTCCCGCTCTTAGTTATTACTAACACTAATTAGGTCCTAAAGGGTCTACTTGGGTCTAATTAGGTCTAAAGGGTCTATTTAGGCCCTAAAGGGTCTAATTAGGTCCCAATACATTCTAATTGGATCTAATTGTCCTAATTGGATCTAATTGTCATAAATTTGGATCTAATTGAATCTAATTAGGTCCAATTGGATCTAATTGTCCTAATTGTCCTAATTGGATGTAATTAGGTCCTAACTAGGTCTAATTAGATCCTAATTGGATCTAATTAGGTCCTAAAGGGTAATTGGATGTAATTAGGTCCTAATTGGATGCAATTGGATGTAATTAGGTCCAAATTGGGTCTAATTGGACCCTAATTGGATGATCTAATTGGATCTAATTAGGTCCTAAAGGGTAATTGGATCTAATTAGGTCTTAATTGGATCTAATTGGATCTAACTACATCCTAATTGTATCTAATTGGTTCTAATTAGGTCCTAATTGGATCGTTTTGTCCTAATTGTCCTAATTGGATGTAATTAGGTCTAATCATATGCTAATTGAATTTAATTGGATCTAATTAGGTCATGTAATTAGGTCTAGAATTAGGTCTTAGGTCTAAATATGTCCTAATCCAGGTCTAATTACTTAGGATTTCTAGGGTTTAGGTTTTAGGGCCTTAGGTCAAATTAGGTAGGGTTTAGGGTCTTAGGCCTAATTAGGTAGGGTTTAGGGTCTTAGGTATAATTATTTCCTAGTAGGTCTAATTAGGTCTTCTTTATCAAATTAGGATATTGCAATATCACGCTTACATGTTTCATTAAGACAAGTAATAATCATCAACTTAAAAAATGGAGAGAGAGAGAGAGAGAGAGAGAGAGAGAGAGAGAGAGAGAGAGAGAGAGAGAGAGAGAGAGAGAGAGAGAGAGAGAGAGAGAGAGAGATTNGAGAGAGAGAGAGAGAGAGAGAGAGAGAGAGAGAGAGAGAGAGAGAGAGAGTTTCTTATGATAATATCTTTCTCAAGCTTATTCATGTAGTCTTTATTCAGTCACTTCAGAATAATGTCGTGTACTCATATTTAGCCTTCTTTTTTTATTTCCCATCACAATTTGAAAAATTGTCTTCCTTTTCCAAAATGCGAATAATTTTGAAACTTTCAAATTAATAAGATGATGAAAAAATATATTTATTTATATGTAATCATTTTGAACCCGAAATGATACCTAATAGGCCAACATAGGTTTCTATCGAAAGTTATCTATGACTTTCTATCGAAACTTGAAACTTTCGATCGAAAGTGGTTTAGTAAATGGCTAACAAATGCCAAATCATGAAAATACTTTTGATAGAATGTAGTTTTGATAGAAACTTAATATTTTCGATCAAAACTACTTTCTATCGAAATTAGTTTCTATCGAAACCCACAAAATTATGTCCATTTGCAGAGGTTAAGAAAAATCTACAATTTTCATGGCTTTGGGCCTTAAGGGTTCTGCTCAAATGGAAGAATATGGAGACGTCCTTTTGCATCACACAAGTACTCTGAACTAGCTTTCTAACGAATATAGATTTGACAATTTTTGAATTCATCAAGTCTATGTTTTGTGATGTGCATCAGATGTAGGTTTTTTATCGAAAATAAACCTCCAAGTTTGACGTTCAATGAAAAATAGTAGAAAAAAGAATTTATTTTTTTTAAAAATAAGAGTTCCGTCGGGCTTTGAGTCTATTTTATATCAAAAAAAAATTGAAATTTGATAAATACACAACAAGTTATAAGCTATGCAGTCAAGGTATGTCAAAATTACAGTTTACGCTACTTCAAACATTCAGAAAATATTCAATAATCATGATAATATTTTCAAACCAATTTCATGCCCTCCGTATGGATGTTACAAAACCAAATTCGAAAGAACCTCATTGTTATCTATTTTAGAAAAAAAGTTATGCCCTATGAAGTCAATGTAACATTTTGAAAATGACGTTTTCAAAAGCATAGCAGTTTTAGTGGGAGAAAAAAAACTATTAAAATCAATTCAATATATATATATATACATATATATATACATATATATATATATACAT
>MU224226.1:2039589-2084657 GCA_018584345.1 Thuja plicata
CATCTTCTTCATCTAGTACCCCCTGAGTATGTACTGATCCATAAACTTGCTTATCATGGTGCATTGAGAAAAAAATTTGACCACTCTTCTCAACATGTTTTTGATATTCCATGTCTAGTAAATATGAGATTGCTTCTATACTGAGAAGATATTTTTCCTCATCATCATGGTCATTGATACCTATTTCCATGAAAATCACACTACATATAGATTCTAATTCAATCTTATCTGAATTCTCTTCCTCTATGTCATCATTATTTTCTTCCCTCAATACTTCACATATTTTCTCAAGAAAAGCAAGTAGTTGAGAATCATGGTAGATTCCTAACACACAAAGTTTATCCATTAATTCCCTTCCTATAGGCCTGATATTTGAAGGTATTTCCTGATAGATCTTTATCATTCTCATGAACAAATGTAGTGCAGGTTCACCTTTATATCTTTCCAAACTGAAGAATATATCCAAAGGGGACATGTAAGATTCTTCCTCCAAAATATAATTTGGCTCTCTTTCCTATTCATAGCACATCTATTGTTCATAACACATGTTTTCTTCTTCACCACTGGCATCATGAAATATATCATGAAACCACTTCTCAAACTGTCTCCATGATGAGATGGATTGTGTGGGTAGTGATTCATATACTTTTCTAGCATTATCTTTTAATGTCTTGACAAATAGCCTCATCACCTGATCCTTTGTATAAACCTCATAATCTTCTATGAATGTATAAAATGCATCCAAGTGTTGTAGTGTCGATTGATCCCATTCTCCATGGAACTTTGGTAGAAGTTATGAAATTTTAGGGGATAACATATTTGAGATGCATTGAAATCTCCTAAGATCCAATGTCCTGATACCATCTAGAATAAAATTCTTTCTTTGAAATGATGCATACATTTTAAAAAATAATCCACCATCTCCTTTTGAGTCTTCTCCCTCAGTAGAGTCACTAACTAAAATGCTTTTTTTCAATAGAGTCGCCACCTTCTTATCAGAAGGAAAACACTTATTGTCTTCCAAGTTCTTTTCTCCCAGTAGAGTCTTAAATATATCACCAGAGCTTCTATGTAAAATACAAAAATGTTCTTTTGAACAAGTCCCCAGTAGAGTCGCCAATCTGTTGGGGCTCAAATCAACAGATTGGATTTCCTATCGGCTTTTCAATCCAATGCTTGGAAACCCAAGTGACTTGGCCAACTAACAAGTCACAACCAAGGCATGGTCGGAACTTCTACAATTCTGGATCTACAAAACCAAGGCTGGTAGGCCTATACCTTGACTTATCCTTCAAGTTACAAGGCCTTTTGTAGCAGATAAGTAACACTTCAACCTTCTCTCTCAAGTATGGCAAGGCACTTAAAAGAAATCTAACTAAAAGAAATATATCATGAATTGTAAATTGAAATACTTTAAGTATTTGAAAGAATGTTTAGCAAATGTGTATGTAATTTGAAATGAACATATAGATAAGATATCACAAAACTATAAACAATGAACTAAATAACTATAATCCAAATAAGTAAGAAAGACCAGCGTCTTAATCAACCATGGGTAATAGAGTCACTATCATTCCAATTTTATGTCCAACCTCAAAGACATTTTTACAAGAAAACTTATCACTTCAAAGGTGTTATGAAATGTACATGCAACCTAAAACAAATTTAGAGATATTTCAAAAGGGTAATACTTCTCAGATGACAACCCAATTTACTAAGGCCTCAATCAATAGAATTTAAGCATGCAATATGAGAAAACCAATTGAAAATATAGACTATATTGAATCAAATGAACAAGTGTGCACATCAAACTATCACTTTGAAGAAGTTCTATTGGTTTATCCGATGGGCTAATTGTAAAATTTTTAATGAAAAACAATTGCATATATGAAGAAAATAGACTTATCTTTATTGATTTTAAAGAAATAGTACATCCAGGTCCATGTTATAGTTGTTGATCCAAAACTATCCAAATATGTGAAATTATATTATTGTATTCTCTTCTCTTTAAATTTTACATTATGTATATATGTGTTTGTGTTTCTTTCACACATGTTTAGGGTGAAAAGACAAAACTCTTGCTACAAATTATTTTGAAAAAACAATAAAGTAACTAAAAAATAACTACCTAACTTTTGGATTTGGCTTTGGTCAAAAATCCAAAATAGCCCGTGGAAAGCTAATATTTCTTCTGGAAATGGGAAACTTGATTTCCCGAATTGGGTCATTTTTATATTTTTAAAATTCAACCATCTTTATCCTCTGTCCAAATCATCTTTGTAGTAGGTCTAAATTGCAACATTTTCTGAAGGTTTCAATTAGTTAGTTCTATTTATTTGTTTCATAAAGCCTCCTTCCTTTGATCTTTTTTAGTATGGAAAAACATGCTTCTTGATAATGGATTGGGACTTATAAATTATCAAAATTTAGGGTACCACCAGTGGCTATTTCTGGGGACATATGCTCCCTGTGAGCATAGCGAGATTCCATTTATCTCTAGAGAAGTAGACCAAGTATCCACACTTAATCTGATGCAAATTGATTTGGTTCTCATCTTTAAGATTTATCTTTACACCAATAGGCTCATGAAGAACTTTCATAGGAACATTCAATTGGGTGGCCCTAAGCCCCCAAAAAATGAACACTTCTTCTTTCCTCTATTGAACACATAATTTTGATCATGTAATACTTTGGATCTCTCGAATACGATGCCACCACTCTCATTGACAACATTCTTTTTTTTATTAACACACTTATACTTTTTTTTACCTTTAGAAAAGTCAGCAAGTGCACTGTAGTCCTTGCTAAATAGAAGATCCCCATGCATTTGATTAAACCTACAAGTAACTAGATTAATCTCTTCTGCTTGGATGCCTTTACATACACAATCTTCCCTATACTCAAGATGTTGTTTCTTTTCACAAAAAAAGATTTGGATATAACTCACATTAAGGAACTTCCTTCTTAACAAGAATTTGATTAGATAGGATACACAGATAGTTTTCAAAACTAATCTTCAACACATTCTCCTCATTATGTCTATTTGATTCCATCTCATCTTCACATGTTTGATACAACTTATGCTCATAGGATGAAATAATGCATGTTTCACTTTTTGAATACACTTCCCCATACATATTTTGAGTTTCATCATCTTCAAAATGATCACTAGGCTCACTATCTTTATCATGATGTTGATGGACTTGATTGTATATAAAATATTCTTCAAATAATGGATTCAAGGATATAGAGAACTCGGGTGTATCTCCATGAGAGATTTCATCTGAAACTTCTTCATGTTCATATGTTATATGTTGTTCTTTTTCATCTCCATTATTTGATTCTTGAAATTTATCATCTTCTTCATCTAGTACCCCTTGAGTATGTACTGATCCATAAACTTGCTTATCATGGTGCATTGAGAAAAAAATTTGACCACTCTTCTCAACATGTTTTTGATATTCCATGTCTAGTAAATATGAGATTGCTTCTGCACTGAGAAGATCTTTTTCCTCATCATCATGGTCATTAATACATGTTTCTATGCAAATCTCACTACCTACAGATTCTACTTCAATCTGATCCAAATTCTCTTCCTCTATCTCATCATTCTTTTCTTCCCTCAATAATTCACATATTTTCTCAAGAAAAGCTAGTAGTTGAGAATCATGGTAGATTCCTAACTCACAAAGTTTATCCATTAATTCCCTTCCCATAGGCCTGATATCTGAAGGTATTTCCTGATATAAGTTTATCATTCTCATGAACAAATGTAGTTCAGGTTCACCTTTATATCTTTCCAAACTGAAGAATATATCGAAAGGGGACATGTAAGATTCTTCCTCCAAAATATAATTTCACTCTCTTTCCTAATCATAGCACATGTCTTGTTCATAACACATGTTTTTTTCTTCACCACTAGCATCATGAAACATATCAAGAAACCACTTCTCAAACTATCTCCATGATGAGATGGATTGTGTGGGTAGTGATTCATATACTTGTCTAGCGTTATCTTTTTACATCTTGAAAAATAGCCTCATCACCTGATCCTCTGTAGAAACCTCATAATCTTCTATGAATGTATAAAATGCGTCCAAGTTTTGTAGTGTCGATTGATCCCATTCTCCATGAAACTTTGGTAGAAGTTGTGAAATTTTAGGGGATAAATTATTTGGGATGCATTGAAATCTCCTAAGATCCAATGGCCTGAAACCATCGGGAATAAAAGGCTTTCTTTGAAATGATGGATACATTTGAAAAAATAATCCGCCATCTCCTTCTGAGTCTTCTCCCTCAGTAGAATCACTAACTGAAATGCTTTGTTCAATAGAGTCACCACCTTCTTATCAGAAGGAAAATACTTACTGTCTTCTGAGTTCTTTTCTCCCAGTAGAGTCTTATCTATATCACTAGATCTTCTAGGTAAAATACAAAAATGTTCTTTTGAATAAGTCCCCAGTAGAGTTGCCAATCTGTTGGTGCTCAAATCAATAGATTGGATTTCCTATGGACTTGCCAATCCAATGCTTGGAAACCCAAGTGATTTGTCCAACTAACAAGTCACAACCAAGGCATGGTTGGAACTTCTGCAATTCTGGCTCTGCAAAACAAAGGCTGGTAGGCCTATACCTTAACTTATCCTTCAAGTTACAAGGCCTTTTATAGTAGATAAGTAACACTTCAACCTTCTCTCTCAAGTATGGAAAGGCACTTGAAAGAAATCTAACTGAAAGCAATATGTCATGAACTATAAATTGAAATACTTTAAGTAATAAAAAGAATCTTTAGTAAATGTGTATGTAATTTGAAATGAATAGATAGATAAGATATCACAAAGCTATAAACAATGAACTAAATAACTATAATCCAAATAAGAAAGAAAGACTAGTGCCTTAATCAACATGCGCAATAGAGTCACTATCATTCCAATCTTATGTTCAACCTTAGAGACAGTTTTACAAGAAAAATTATCACTTCAAAGGTGTTATGGAATGTACATGCAACCTAAAACAAATTTAGAGATATTTGAAAAGGGTAATACTTCTCAGATGGCAGCCCAATTGACTAAGGCCTCAATCAACATAATTTAACCATGCAAATTGAGAAAACCAATTGAAAATATAGACTATATTAAATCATATCAAGAAGCATGCACATCATACTATAACTTTGAAGAAGTTCTGTTGGTTTATCTGAGGGACAAATTGTAAAATGATTAATTAAACAATTGCATATATGAAGACAAAAGCCTTATCTTTATTGATTTTAAAGAAATAGTACATCCAGGTCCATGTTATAGTTATTGATCCAAATATGTGAAATTATATTATTGTATTCTCTTTTCTTTACATTTTACATTATGTATATATGTTTTTGAGTTTCTTTCACACCTCTTTAGGGTGAAAAGACACAACTCTTACAACAAATTATTTTTAAAAAACAATAAACTACCTAAAAAATAACTACCTAACTTTCAGATTTGGCTTTGGTCGAAAATCCAAAACACCTCGTGAAAAGCTAATATTTTTGCTGGAGATAGGAAATTTGATTTCCTGAACTAGGTTGTTTATATTTTTAAAATTTGACCATCTTTATCCTTTGTCAAAATCATCTTTGTAGCAGGTCTAAATTGCAACATTTTCTGAAGGCTTTGATTAGTTAGTTCTATCTATTTGTCTCATAAAGCTTCCTTCCTTTGATCTTTTTTAGTATGGAGAAACATGCTTCTTGATAATGGATTGGGACTTCTAAATTATCAAAATTTAGGGTACCACTAGGTCATAGGGATTCTTAGAGATAGACTATCAAGTATACTCTATGCAAGATGCAGATAGAACTATGAAGTACTTCTTTCCATTAAATTTGAAATAGATTTTTATTTTTCATCAATGATCTTTCAATTTCTTAAACTTTTTACTTTTTCCTTTCCCCTACAACATAATTTTGTGGTGTCCTAGTAGTATATAGATGTATCCTAATACCATGATATTCAAAAAATGTTTCAAACTCATTTGAAGAAAAAATTTCTCCTCTATTACATCTTATAGAGTTGATCTTAGCATCTACTTCATTCTCAAACGAACATTTAAAAAAAAAAATTCTAGAGATTCTTTTTTTTCTTAAGAAAGTTACCCAAGTCATTGGGCATGTGCATCAAGATGGTGGACAGAAAAGTGGTCACTCACCTAAAAAAAAATGTAGCTAAATTGATTGTTTATTATAAATTTAAAATAACCCCAACCCGTTATGACATGAAATTTTTGAGTCATAAAGAGTATGGGGATTTATCAGAAAAATCCCCAATTGTCTTAATAATATTAAAATATTGATCATGTTTTGAAAATAAACATATATTGATTGTGTTTTTATGATCATAAATTTATTTGAAATTGTTCAACACCAAAGAAACCACAACATTCTAAAATATTCAAAAGAAACCCGTTCATGTTTTTGTTGCTATCAACCAAATCAAGATGTCATAACATTGAAGAGGAAACACACCAACTATCACAAACTAACTGGATGGTGATATATGTCTTGTGGCTCTTCTTGTCCTCTAGGTTGACAAGTAGCATTCATGGAAAATTATTGTAATTGTATATTTCTCCATGAGGGCTTCACTTAGTGAGCCTAAATCATAACATGTGCATTTATGGAATACTAAATAATTTCCCTATTTTCAAACAATATTGTCCCAAACTCCCTTTTTGTCACCCCCTCCAATAACCTTCCATTACCCCGTACAACTATTTTCCTATATAAACCCCCACCCCCACCCCAAAAACCCCCTCCCCCTATTAAGGCAATATATTGCCCTTTTTTTTGCCCATTTTAAACTACCAATATGAATGCATATGATAGTGTATTGCCCCTTCAGTGAAGACCTTATGGATTTTGCCAAGAATCTAAGAGATAAAAAGAAGCACAATAACAAATGAGAACAAGAGTGACTAAAAAATTAATATGTTTAAGAGTGTATATAAATATAAAGAGCCTTGCATATATAAGCAAGGATGAGAAGGTTGGATACAAGCATGCAAACCCGTCCATAAGAGGAACACTTCTCATCTCAAATGAAAAGTGTAACTCAAGCTTGTAACTAACATGCTAAGGTGTCTCAACACTTGTCACCACAACATGAGGTGAGACAAAGTCTAGACTAACCTAAGTAAGCTTAAGAAGATAAGTGTGATTAAGTCTAACTAGTAAGAGATAAATTCAAACTAGATAGACAACAAACCTATTTACACTAACGCCCCCCTTAAGTGCAACTAGGGAGTAATGACTACAATGGTCATGATGATGATGAGTCCTAGCTACAAGGCCATGTGAGGTACCCATGTAAAATGTAAGTAACTCAGAAGCAAGGAGAAACAAGGAAAACTCAGTGGGAGCAAAACCTCCCTCCAAAAAGAGATAAAATATAATATCATGTATAAGTAAAGAAGAAGAGTAGTGATATATAGAGGACTCATGATAGAACCCAACGAATACTTCTACCACAATGTATAATATGTTCTCCCTAAAGAAGAGAAAGTAGATAAGATCATATGAATTTGATATTCCATTTATTAGGAGGACTGCAGAATATTCGAGTGGAAGAGATTCTTTGTGAGAGACATGATCACTTTGAACCAACAAAATTAAAAATAGAACACACACAGAGATTGCCCCTAGATTATTAGGTTCTCTCCTTAATTTAAACATCCAAAAGAGACACAAACAAACATTTTATAAATTGAGTGCAATAATATGCTCTTTTAAATTTAAAAAAAAAAACACTTATCAAACTTTGAAATATTTACCCTTAAAAAAATTGATCCCCCTTCAAATCCCCCTTCAAATAAGTTCTCTGTTCTTAGAAAATAAATTTCAGTGCAAAATTCAGATTGGAAGGGAATGAATAAAAAACGTTTAGAAATCCCTTCAACCCACTTTTTGAAGGTATTGGCTAAATAGCCAACTAAAACCTCAAACATATAGACGGAGTTGAAAAAATACCGAGTGTCCCCCCTTCGTAAGCTATACATTTTAGTTTGCTGTTTAGACGTTGCCCTTTTTGAAACCCCAAACCCGTGCGCAGGGTCGACGGCCAAGAGAAGCCCTGACATGCGCCAACATGCAGAGCTCCACAGAACCGCAGATGAGGCGGGCGTGAGGGTCAGGATGCATAGAGGACGAGCGCCGAAGGTTTCAAATTGTGGGTTTCTCTCCAATCATGCGCGAACTTTCTGCGTACTGATTTTAAAAAGGGCCAAACATGGGAAGGGAAAGGCGAGAATGGGCAGGACGATCTCCATGCGGGAGAACAAACCGCTGACCCGAGCCAATTTCTCGAGTCACAGACTGATGCTTGACGCGACCTAGTGCCCGTGGGATGTCAAGATTGTTGTGCCCTCTCAAAAATTGCAGGCGCGAGCTTTGAAACTCCCTATGAATGTCAAACTGCGGGCTTTGTAGCTAACTCAACACACAGCTTTTCAGACCTGGAAAACCCAAATCCGCTACCAGATCTGCAGCCCGAACAAGCTGTAAGGCAGATATTGAACCAATGGGTAGGTACACAAGAGACATGGTCAATACCCATGCGCTTTTCAAACTGTGAGCTCCTGCCTTTCCATGTGCGGTCTAATTGCAGATCGTGGCCGAAGTGGATGGCGACCCTTGTGATAGATGAAGGCCAATGAAAGGCCTGCACGCACTAGAGCCAATGGATAACCATGGCAAAATTGGTAGATGTGACTGGTTTCACACCGCTGACAATTGCACACCGCCAATGGTCTATCTAGCAGGCCTTGTATGCCCTCGTAGAGATGGTTGCGTAACCTACAAAGATAATGCTACTACCAACTGTTTTTCAATAATGAAGCTACTTTAAGCAGAAGCGGCTTTTGTAAATGCAAAATTTGTAGCCAATTTCAGCAGAGGCAACGATTCCACAGGCAGGATCTACTGTTCGATCAAATGCCAATTGCACTTAAGTTCAGCTCAATTTATAATGGCTTCAAACTATCTCAGTTCAGCAGTGATACCATATAGATTTTGCCAAGAATCTAAGAGATAAAAAGAAGCACAATAACAAATGAGAACAAGGGTGACTAAACAAATTGATATGTTTAAGAGTGTATGCAAATACAAAGAGCTTGCATATATATAAGCAATGATGAGAAGGTTGGAATGTTGGATACAACCATGACAACCCCTCAAAAAGAAGAACACTTGTCATCTTAAATGAGAAGTGTAATTCAAGCTTGTAACTAACATGCTAAGGTGTGGTACCCTTACTAAAATGCTACCCTACACTACCAAAAGTGTGGTAAAAATGGGCATGTGGTCACTGAATGCAAGGCAGAGACTAAGACTGTTAAGCAAGACTCTCGGGAGCTTGCTTCAGTAGCCCTAAATGTCGAAGATGAGGTTGAGAACCAGGCTTATGGTTCCTCGAGAACCTCAGAAACCCCTCCCCCTGTTATCGAGGGCCACGAGCCTGCTTCTGGGCTGGGGGTCAACGGGATTGAAAAGACTAAAGAGGTAGAAAAGGTGGTTGATCTTGAGGAAGGAGAGTTGGCTAATGACCTACAAATGGCCCCCAACTCTCACAGAGAAAGTCCAAAAGGAACATAAAATAAAGAAACCATCATTACAAAGAAGGCACTGGTCACATAAAGTATTTTGACTGTTACAACTACTGATTTGAGTAGTTTAAGGGATGGGGATGGATTTCCATCCCCAACCCTTCTTGGGGCGGGTTTGGTGATGGAAATACCAATTGTGCCCCACTCGCCGCCATCGACCAACCTCCTGGACTGGTCAGAACCGAAAAGGAAAACTAGGAGGAAGAAGGGGGATGAGAGCGTGGATACAAAAAAGAAAGCAAATGTGGGGAATGAAACCAAACTGGGCTGTCCATCTGCGAAAGTGGTTAGAGCTAAAGAAGCAGCAAGGGCCATTGCCAATGGAAGGCAATTAACACTAGAAGACTCCCAAAAAAACAAAAGATGAAGTTCCTCTCATGGAACATAAGGGGCATGAATAGCCTACAAAAATAGTTCGCTCTAAATAAGTATATTCTTGAGTTCAAGTTTGATGTGGTTCTTATTCAGGAGGTGAAAATGAAGTATCAAAAGTTCACTCTACTGGTGGACAATATTTGGCCGGGTGCGGCCTTTTTGTATAGTGAAGTGGATGAGGCCTCTGGTGGTGTGGCCACCCTCTGGAACCCTTGTAAGTTATCCGGTAACGCTATGGATTTTTCTCATAACTTCCTTGCTATTTTGTTTACTTGGAATAATAGTTCTTGGTACTTGTATAACATCTATGCTCCTAACACTTGAGGAGAACGTATCAAAATCTGTGGGGAAATATCCAAGCTCATAGAAAATAATCAATGTCACCCCACTATGTGTGCGGGAGATTTTAATACTCCCTTATTCCCCTCTGAGAAAAGTGGGGGCACTCAGGAATTCTTGGAAAGTATGCAGGAGCTAGCTAACTTTATAAGACACAATGACTTGGCTGATCTGGACATGTAGGGACTGGGATTTACCTGGTCAAACAACAAAAAAGGAAGACACCTCATTCAAGTTAGACTGGATAGATGGTTGGTTTCAGGGGGTTGGAATATTGCTTCTCTTCTTAGCCTATCTCACCTTACAAGAATGGTCTCTGACCATTCCCCTCTAATCCTTGATTGGGAAGAGATGAAACAAAATGGACCCCATCCCTTCTGTTATGAAATCATGTGGCACTCTCATAATGAGTTTGAAGAATGTATTAAGAAATGGTGGAATATCCCGGTGAAGGGAACAACTATGTACAGGATTGTTGAAAAGTTGAAAATCATCAAAAGGGAGGCCCAAAGGTGGAGTAAATCCAAATTTGGTGACATCTTCCAATGCAAAAAGATCTTGAGTAGAAACTAACGATCCTCCAAAAGGACATGGCTATGGGGGTGGCAACCTGGGAGGAGCAATGGGAGGAGGAAGAATGGAGAAACAAATGGAAACAAAACCTCAAGAGGGAGGAAATTTTCTGGAAGCAAAGGTCATGGGTTCAATCGCTGAAGGAAGGTGACCATAACTCTGCCTTTTCCACAGATCCGCCTCCATGCATAAAAGAATAAATACTATTAAATCACTGGAAGCTGATGGGAACCTACTATCAGAGGGGGAAGACATTGGTAATCATGCTGCTGAGTTCTTCAAAGGAATCTTTCGAAGACCTTCTCAGCTTAGAATGGATGCTGATTTCGATCCCCTTATGGAAGTTATCCCCAATGTTGTTACTGAGGAAGACAACGCTCGACCCTATTATCTAAGGTTTCAAAGGAGGAAGTTAAACTGGCAGTTTTCTCCATGGGAGCCTATAAATCCATGGGTCTAGATGGGTTTCCCCCGGCCTTCTTGCAGCACTTTTGGGGGGTTGTCAAGTATGACCTCATCGATGCAGCCCGCGACTTTGTCAAAACTGGTAGTATCCTGAAAAGACTCAACAAAACTTACATTGTCTTGGTACCTAAAGTGCCGGACCCTAAATGCTTGAGTGACTTCTGACCTATAAGTCTTTGCAACACTACCTATAAAATCCTATCCAAAATTATTAACAACAGGCTCAAACCCCTCCTTGGAGAAATCATAAACCCCAACCAGAAGGGATTCGTCTTGGGAAGATAGATTCTTGATGTTGTTATCACCACCCATGAAATCATTCACTCCATGGAGAAAGGTAAAAATGCTGGTATGGCTCTGAAACTAGACATCTCCAAAGCTTATGACAAGGTTATTTGGAATTTCCTGTATGAGGTTCTTAGGAAATTTGGATTTCATGAAAATTTCATCAATATTATAAAGGTGGCAGTGGAAATGGTCAACTTTGTTATGCTAGTAAATGGCATCCCCTGGGGATCCTTTACTCTTGAAAGAGGATTACATTAGGGGGATGCTCTTTCCCCCTACCTTTTCCTCCTGGTGGCTGAAGTTCTGGCTCAGAACTCACTGAAATTCGAAAATGCTGGATCTATTGTTGGTTTTAAACTGACATCCACCCTCAACCCAAAGGTTCTGCAACAGTTTGTTCATGATACGTTTCTCTTTGGAAAATCCTGCATTCGTGAAGCTAGAGAGTGGAAACACCTTCTGAACAAATATGCTTTGGTGTCAGGACAAGTGATCAATTACAACAAAAGAAAAATTTACTTCTTCAACACTAAATTGAGAATGCAGACTCTAATTGTGAATTGCCTGGGCTGTATGGGAGTTTCACTCCTGGATACCTATCTTGGTCTTCTGGTCATGCTGAAGGAAGTTGGTGATGAGTTTTGGAACTCAATTCTAGAGAAAATGCAAAAAATTTTGGCAGGTTTGAAAGGCAAGGTTCTCAGTAACGCTGGGAAACTCCAACTTCTTTCGGCTACACTGCAAGGTATTCTAGTTTATTTCCTGTCCCTTTTCAAAATTAATGACAGGAATACAGAGAAACTGGGAAAAATCCAAAGAAATTTTCTTTGGTCTGGGACGGAGGAAAAGGCTAGAATGAACGTGGTCAACTAGGACATTGTCTGCCAGCCAAAGTTGGTTGGAGGGCTGGTAGTGAGAAAAATCAAGGACCTGAACAAAGCTCTCATATCTAAATTGGGTTGGCAGCTCTTTAGAGGAATCACTAGATGGTGTAGGATTATGAAGGCTAAATATTTCTACAATGACCAATTCCCCTATGGGAAAAATCTTCCCTCTGGCTCAAGAATATGGAATTTCATCTATAAAAGAAAATGAAGTCTCTTCAAAGGTCTAAAATGGCTGGTCGGTAATATCACTCACATCTATTTTTGGGACAATTGGTGGGTGGGGGAAAAACCCCTAGGACAGACAAATTTTGGTACTCTTAAGGATAGACTGACCTCCCACTTTGGAGGTAAACTCAACAACTACATCTCCCAAGGTAAGAATTGGAAAGCTCTAATTGATGCTTTCCAGGACCAGATACAGGTTCCGCCTTATATAGAAGAAACCCAAAAACTCATTGAAGGCATTAGAATTCCTATTTCCCAGACTGAAGACAAAGGCATTTGGTGTCATAACAACTCTGGGGAAATAATGTGAAGTATGCCTATCTAACCAATCTGAAGACTATGGTGGCTGAAAAAGTTGGGGGAAAGTCTGGAATCCCTAGTTAATCCCCAAAATCAATTTCTTATGGTGGACTACCCTTCATGGTAAAATTCTTACACTTGATAATCTCTAGAAAAGGTGGATACAATTAGTTAATAGATGTGTTCTTTGTAAAATTCACTCAAAATTTATCAACCATATTCTCATCCACTGTCCTTACGCGACCCTGGTCTGGACCAAAATTCTGGGTATTATGAGGCTGACTTGGGTCTTCATGGAGGAATTGGACCAATTCGTCTGCAACTGGGGGAACCTTGGGAAGCACCCACTTATCAACTTCCTTTGGAGATTGTTACCACTGCATATCTGTTGGGACCTTTAGAAGGAAAGGAACAACCAGATCTTTAGAGGGGAGGAAAATGATGCTGAGAGGATGACATGTATAACTATGAATCTACTGAAGGACAACCTTTCTACCTGCCAATGGAAACCTCCCACCTCCCCCCCAGGAGTCTTGACTATTTGATTGCTAAGAATTGGCAATTACCTCCCTCCTTCTATAAGTATGACTGCTCCAAGGTTATGGCTAGACTGAATACCAATGGTCCCCTCCAGATGAAAATTTCACTAAACTGAACTTTGACGGAGCTGCTTCAGATGGATCTACTATGGGTGGGGGAATCCTCTCTGACAATAATGGAAAGATGATAATTACCTATGCGATAAACCTTGGCATGGGATCTAATAACATGGCATAAATCTTTTCCCTTTTATGGGGCCTAAAGGTGGCAGTTACCTTGGGAGTTAAAAGACTGGTTATAGAGGGGGAATCCAAAATCATTATTGAGATTATTAAAGGAAACTTTAAAGCTGGCTGGAAATTGTCGTATCTGCTACAGGACATCTGGTTGTTGCTCTCCATATTTGATGAATTTAAATTATAGCACATTTTCTTGGAGGGAAATGTGGTGGCTAACAAGCTGGTAGCCACAGGGCTCAATCAACATGGTCTCAGGTGCTGGAGGAACTTGGGCTCCCTTTCTAAGAAAATTGCTTTGCTTGTCGAAAAAGAAAATACTTAACCTATGAAGTACAAGCTCGACTATGATTGGATGGATGAGTCAGCAGATGGATTCACAAGGATTGGGCAGTATTCAAATTTTCAAAAAGTGATGGGAAAGGATTTTAATAATTTTAGGATTCTGAAAAGACGGGCTATTAACTCCAATTTAGGGAAAAGTACAGGGCTTTTAAAAATTCAAAATGACATGAAGAATAGCACGAGGTAGGATGCACTGGACATGATGGATAGGGATGGATGGTGCATTAATTATGAGGAAAGTAATCAGTACAAGATACACAAAAACTCTACAATTAATACGACTAATCTTGTGACCTGTACTTGTCATTTCAAAAAGCTAGATTTTATTCCCTTTTGGTTTTTCATCCTCTCTAATTCTTTCCTCTGGTTCTGGGTTTGAAGCGGCTGCAAGACACTGGTTTGGAGAGTGTTTGGTGGTGCTAATGGTGTTATGTTAGTGGAGATACCGATTGAGATCGATCCCGAGTATAGCTCTGATATGGGCGGCCATATGGTGAGGGTGGATCCCTCTAGGATTAAGGTCAGGTTTCTCAAAAAATAGTGCGTGATAACCTATCTAAACGAAGGTGGGTTTTACCCTTACATGGAGGCTATGGGAGGGTGTGATGAAATAATCTCCATGCAGCTAGTTAAAACTTGGTTGGAGCACAAAATTACTATAAATGGCATTACCTTTGAGGTTAACGAAGAAGTTATTTCTCAGGCCACAGGGCTCTACACAAAGGGAATAAAGTGGAAAAAGATTACTAAGAGCTGCGACGACACTGGAAAGGTGATATTTTTCAAAAAACTTGAGATTCTAGTCCCTATCAGTTGAGTATTTAAAAGGAAGGAGTTACCTAGCCCATGGAATGATGTTTGCCTCATTCTGATGAAGTACATTACCTTGGAAGGCCGCTTCGGCACCTGCTACAACTACCACTTTCCCCTACTTAATCACTTTAGGTACAATGATACTATATCCTTCCCATTTTACCTTCTGCACTCTCTTGAAACCTCAGTTTTGGATGTTAGAGAAAAGTTAAAAGCCAAGTAGAATTATTGTATCCTCCACCAAGGGCTTATCCTCTACCTCTATAATTGCCACCTCGCCCTTTGTCCTCCCATAATTGTGTCTCTACAGGGTTTTACCACACCTAAGGGAACTATGGAAGTGACGGGCACTCCTAACCCCTCATCTTCATCCAAAACCCCTGATAAAAAAATTAATGCTAGGACCATGGGTGGAACCCAAATTACCATTGAGTCTAAGGAGGACGAGGAAGATACTGAGAAAAGACGGAGGTCCCACAGAATCGCCAAAACCCGTTTCAAGTAGAAAGTGGTTAGGAAATAGTATATTGAAGAGGAGGAAACAAAAGATTTAGAGAAGGAGGTTAAAAAAACCAACTCCAGTGGAAATAATAAAAAAGGGAAAAAAAGAAAAATCAAGGAAAGAGAAAAAGGAAAAGTCTCTCAAGATCTGGGTGGGGGAAAAAAAGCCTCGATTCTCCCCAAGTCTCGGCCATCTTCACTATGCCTATCATGGACCAATCCAAGGGGAATATTCCTGAAGATAAGAACACAGACTCGCTGAGCACTTCCCCGCTGTCTGTGAAACCTCAGGTGGAGGCGGAGGAGCCCAAGAGAGAGGTGAAAACTAAAAGTGGATCCCCGAAGGTTAAAGATAGGATGACTAAGAGCCTTCAGACCATAGAGAATGAAATTGCCCATATCCAAAGGAGGCCAAAACTCTTCATGCTTCCTCCCTAGACTCGGCTTCTAAAATGGATCTCACAGTGGTCAAGGAGGAAATTAAGAACCTGAATGATAGCTTCAACAAAGTTGCTAGGTTCGTGGTGAAATTTATGCACTCGGTAGCTACCACTCTCCAGCTCCTGCATATGGCGGAGGGGTCTTCTCAGGAGGAAGCACACAAGAATGAGAAGTTGTACCAATTCCTTGCTGAGGATTGGCTTAAGATACTATTAGGAAATGGGGATAAAAACCCCCCATTAACCTCCTCTTTTTCCATGCTTTGCTTTGTCTTTGTTTTTTGTTGGCTAGCCATTGAGGGCTCTTCTAGGATTCTGATGAACTCCTACAATGGGTTTAGACTTAACTCCATGCATACTAAAATTAATTTATGCTTTTATGTTTTTTAATTTCACAGACTGGTTACCGGCTTCAAGGTGAAGCTGGGGTCTGTTAGGATTTACTCTTTCTACTAGCTTAGTTTTAATTCCTGTTTTACTGCTACTTATTATTCCTGCTTTAATATCAAGTTCTTAAATACTTACTTGCACAAACTCGTTACCAGCTCCAAGGTGATGCTGGGGTCTATTAGGGAATGCAGGCTGGTTACCAGCTCCATGTTGGAGTTGGGGCATGCTAGTTTTATTTTCTAGTTTTTGGTGCTGAAAAAGGGTATTGGGTGAGTGTGTTTGGTTGTGTTTTGACCCCTCTGTTGGTCTGGTTGTCTGTTGGTAGTCTGCACTTCTCATGCTAGCTATGTCTATTTGGGTCAACCCCCTTGTCTTGGCTATTTTTTCTAATCAAAAACATGCTAAGGTGTCTCAACACTTGTCTCCACCACATGAGGTGAGTCAAAGTCTAAACTAGCCTAAGTAAACTTAAAAAGATAAGTCTGTATATGTCTCACTAGTAAGAGATAAATTTAAACTAGATAGACAAGAAACCTATTTACACTAACAATAATTATAAGATTTTGAGTGTATTATAATTTACTCATAGAGTCTAAATAATTTTAATGTCAATAAACAATAATAAAAATTGATATGAAAGATGCAAGTTGGAATAATTCTTTAAAGAAGGATGTTGTTTAGATTGTTTAAAAATTGTTTTGATAATATTTTTATTTAATTTTTTCCTTTTTGAAATTGCCATGTCTTTATAATGGTTAGTTATCAATTTATTTCATTAATTTTAAATTCAATTATTATGTCACATTATTTTATATATTTTAATTTTAATGTACCAATATTAAAAAAATAAATTAATAGCTTTTCCATCTTTAAGAATTAATTAAGTCAATAGTTCAATATATTATTTGAAAAAATTGACAATGATGTTGAAAGTTAAAGTCTATAAAATACCACAAAATATAATGCTATCACTAATCTTGTGAATCCTTTGTTTCTTTATGTTATCTTTAAAATACATCAATTACAAGGATGCATGTATTAACATAATTTAATTCGAACAACATATTTGTAATATAAAGGTATATATTGCATGTATTTTTATATATATTTAAAATATCTAGAAAATATTTAATATAATGAAACTTTTTTTAAAATAATTAATTTTTACATATCAATTTATTCTTAATATAATTAAACTCAAGATTCCTTCTACAATCACTATATCTATGCACAAGATATGATACCAATATTAGTCCGTCTGAGGACAAAGATGAAAGAGACACTGAGTGGGAAGAGGAAGAGTCTCCCCCTTCAAAGAATGTGTCTAATAAAACCCCTCAGAGAAAGCCTTTGGGTAATAAAGTTATCTCTATGAAAACCCCCACTGACATTTCTCAAAAAACTAAAAATAAGATGATGAATCCCCCAGAGAAAAGATTAGTTTCCTATTTTGAGGATTCTCTGGAGGATATTTATGATATCCTAGAGGCCATTGACAACTCCTATACCTCCTACCCTCCCACTGAAAGAGAGAATAGGCCCAGATTTCCTAGAGATCTTAAACCTGAAGACCACTATTTGAAGCATCACTAGGAATTTCCAGGGGACATTCTAGCCATTGCAAGAAACGAGGCTGTGGGTCATTTTAGGATAATGAAATGGGTGTTTCATGAGATAAAGGACCTAAACCTTAGGAATAGGGTGACCACTGGTAGGCTGAATGAGATAGAAGAAAAAGGGGTGCCTCTGAATTCTATTTGGCTTGTGTGGATTGTTGTGGAGAAACTGTCACTGCATAGAGTAGTGAAGCTCATGGAAAATATGAAAGAGGAAAATGAGAAAAATATTAAGTATTTGGAAGGGAAATTGGAAAAATGTAGGAAACTATGAACACCATCCTGGAGTAGAGCCACAGAGTGGTGAAGAAAATTATTTCTACTATGGATTCCATTGTGGAATAGTTAGAAAATGCTCAGTAGGGGATGCTACTGGTGCACCCTGTTGCAGATAAAAGAAAGAATGAGGATTTTGGCCCCTCAAAGAGAACTAGAGCCAACATGAAGAGAAAAGAATATTGTTCACGTCTAGAGATCCAGGAGATGAAGAAGGTGGCCTAGGATATGAAAAACCTTGAAGTTGAGGTTTCTGAAACCTCAAATTGTTTAGGCTAGCTTTGTCTTGGTTTGGTGTTGGCTTTTTGGCTTGCTTTTGGTCTATTTCTGCTATCCCTTTTTTCCTTTTTTATGTAGTGTTCTCTAGATCTTTATTTTAATATAGCTTGTAAACTCTACGGTTTTGGGTCCCTATAAAAACCATTTTTTCCTCAATAAAAAATTATAAATATACACAAATTAAATAAAAATACACCTTGTGAATGTTTGTCCTCTTCACATTTATTAATTGCAATTCACACCTTATTCCTACCAAATCATGTGATCAATATATTTTATGTAATGCTTAGTATGTCACTCTTTTTTAACTATATCATAATAGTGTAATTATAGATTACTTAAAATGAAATTTTGGTTGTCTATGGTATCTGTTAAGTATCTATAGGATTGTTAAATATTTTTTTCCACCTTCAAGCATTATGAAATCAACCACACTCTAAGGGAAGGAAAAAAAAATAGATGACCTTATGGCTAATCTTATCCTTAAATATCAAGATTGGAGATATATAAAATTTGATCAGTGGCACAAGAGGCTTAAAGAAATCCTATCTAATGAGAGTAGAGATGGACTGTTCAACCTTGTACATGGTGAACTCTCTATTTATGATTAATTCTTTGGCATTCTTCACTCTCAGGTGGATCTCTTTTGTAGCATCCAAGGGTGTTGTATAATAATGACGTGTTATAATAGCAATCCTATTTACTTTTTCCTAAGGCATAAGTTTATTATGTTCAAGAAGATTTAAAAATTGTCTACTAAAAGCAACAAAAGGGAATTTTTGTTTTATACTAAAAATGGTAAGAGTGAGCCTCAAATGTCCAATTTTGATATCCACTTGAATCTTTCTAAGGTGAGAGTGATGAGGGGACCTCACAAATAGTCACAGCCAAAAGATTACAGAGAATTGTTGTAGAACATCTAATTATAGAACATCTTTAACATAGTTGAACTAATGCTATATTTCCAAGCAATGACAAGTTACAATAGAACCTTGTCCATGAAGTTATGCTTCTCATAGTATCAAGGAAATGTAATGATTGGTAGCATTAAGTTCTCTATGACTCTAGAGTTTATTTTTGAAGGAACGAGGTTAAAATGTGAAGGTGTTAAAGTTAAGAAGAGAATATTTGGAGACTACAACCTATATATGAAGAAAATTTTCTAGAAAGGAGAAAATTTGGTTGTGGTTGCCAGCGAGAATGGGTACGACAGGTTCTCCTTACACGCCCTTTATGCTCTAGTTTTTTTTTATGTGATGAATTATTTTACCCTTGAGGGTTGGTATACCACCTTCCATGGTTACAAATTTCCTATCCTCAGTCACATTAGGATGGTCATAACATAAATATCTCATTTTCCTTTTCTCATCTCTAAGTAGTAGAATTGCTAAGGGTGTGTCACCCCTCTTCACCAAGGTATTATCTATGCCTTATACCATCATGATTTTGATAAATCCACTTGTTTCAAGTGACTCCTTTATCATTCCTAACATGAGAAAAATAAAAATGTGATGTTGGTTAAAAGATCTATAAATATTCATCTTTTAGAAAGAAGCCCTATGCTAGAAAAGACCAACACTAGTGGAAAGAAAAAAGGGAAAGACCCCAAAACATAATGCCAAGGAAATCTATCTTGAAGAATAACTATTAGACACTACCCCTCTAAAGATAAAAGCCCCTATTAGCAATTTGAATCTCTCAAAAGCTAGAAAAATTTAAAAAAAAAACATTAAGAAGTTGATTCCTTCAATTAACGTGGAAAAAGAGGACTAGGATGTTGATGAAATAGAAAATGATGAGGAGATAAAAAATGAGGTCTACTCTAGTGAAAGGAGGTCTGCCTATTTGCGTAATATAGAAAGGATTGACAAAAAAATAATGGAAGAGGTGGTGCAAAGACTAATTTTGAATATGAACCTAAAGAGGAGGAGGAATCCATAGAGAATACTAAGGATGATTATTATTTTCAAGAAAAAGAAGAGGAGATTGGGGATGAATAAAAAGAAAATTCAGTCGATATTACGACAAATTTTAGTGAATTAGAGGAAACTTTAAATATGGTTTGTAATTCCCCTTGGTGATGACACTCTAGAGAATATCCCTTTTCCCCTACTCTGGGAAATGATAATAAAACCTCTATTTTCCAAGATCAAGTTGAAATCCTACTCAAGAGACTCAACTCTCTTGAGGATTCTGCTACTCTAGAGGTCATTACCAAGGAACAATTTAGTACTATTATGTACTGTTTGTGCATGGTTATTGATGGCCTAATGCAAAATGTTTTTTTTGGGTGTTGTTTATGGTAAAAGAAGCATAAGGAAAGTGGAAAAGAAAAGGAAGGAGGATCATAAAAGAGAGGAGGAAAGATAGGAAGAAGATATTCAAGAATGAAACAAAAAGATTAACAATCTATCAAAGGAGTGGGAGAAGATGTCTAAATTTAATGATAATTAAGCTTTGTTGTTTTAGTCATACTTTCTTTAATGCTACTATGTTTAGTTATTATGATAGTTTTAGAAACTTTCTTGTTATTTTTGTCATCACAACATAGTTGTTGTTTTTTGAACAATGTGCATCTCGTTAGCACAGACTCAGTTGGTTTTATTTGTATTTTGAAAGACATTTAATCTTACAGATACATTATGATGATAGGTTAGTATATTGATAAAGTAGCTGGAAGTAGTGTTAGGATGATCTCTAAAGTTGATATTACTTTTGTTTTTTGGTTGATTTATCTTTGGGGAGTTTTCTTTCTTTCGACTATAATGGCCCAAAACATGGGTTATAGCACCACTTCTTAATGTTTATTCTCTAATGGCATTAGGGCCCTCTCCCTACCGACTTAATAAAAGACAACATGTCAAATTTAAACACATAAAATATTTTACTATTTTTTGAATGTAGTAAAAATTCTCCTTATTATTTTTAATCTAAATGTGATTTCTTTCCATTACCATTTTATCAAAAAAAGAGATCTTACTAGTACAACATAGAAAATAGGGGATTCTAAGGTTTTTTCAAATGTCTTCATTTTAAGGTTAATGAGAAGTGTGTGACTCATCTTTTCTTTTATTAATCTAGTTAAGAGAATATTCAATGATAGTGATAGTATATTGATAAACAACCTCCAATTTGTGCTACTTCTTTATCTAATTTTTGGGCTAGTATGGGACACCCCTTACTTTCATTTCTTTCCTTTTGGTGTCTTATAATAGTAGTCTAGTATTTATTCTCTAGAAAACCTGGTTTCAAAAAACATGATGGATCTTTTAAGGTTGTCAAATTTTTACTCGACACATTTGGTGGAAGATTTTGACTTGATAATAGAAACATTGGGGGTTGAGTTTTGTATAAGAAGTCTTGGCTCCTTGTGATATTACCATTTAAGGATGTTGGATTTCTTTGATTTATTTATTCGTACTCATTTTTTCTCTAGTGTAAAATATTCTAATGAGATGAATAGTAGGTAAATGGTTTCTTTCTCCTTTAGGTTCTCTTATAATGAAAACTAATATTTCCTATCATGAAAATGTAGGTGTAGGAGTGATTGGTGGAGCTAGGCACGATATGTTGCTTTGGTTATATTTTCAAAATGAAAAAAATAATTAGATTGATGCCTAAGCCATCCTCATGGCCTTAAAGAAATCATGTGAGATGACTTGGAAGAAGATGATACATGAGATGTATTCCATGATTTTGATCTTCTTTCTTAATAGAGGGGGGTCTTGTGAGTCTTCTTGTTCGAGTTTGGCATCTTCAACAGAGAAAATAATTGATCTTCCATGAATTACCTATCTTTTATTCATACTCTTATATCATTGAATATTGTTTTAAGGGTTTGAAAAAAAATTCAATTGCAAGAAGAATGCCACAAATAAGTAATCTTTGCCTCCTACGCAATCTTCAATGTTTCCCTGACTACTTCATTATGATTTTGTTTTATCATTCCAATTTATTTTCCGTTAATATTTTTCATTTTATTAGTTTCATGGTTTCTTTTGGCTCTTCAAGATGATAGATTTATAGAAGACCTCCTTAAATTTATAGATTTTAATAAAAGTAAGTACTATTTAGAAATACTTTATAAATTGTTTTATTCTTGATTAATATATTTATCCTAAGAAAAAAACTTACTTATTTAAATATGAAATTAATAGCATATTTATTTATATAGTTACATGTACATAACACTTCTTTTACAATTTTCAATTCACCTTAAGCTTCTTATTTTAGGTCTCGACTAAAATTCTTTCTTTGATAAGTAATATATACATATGTTATTATATTATTGAATCTCTATATGCCAAAGCTAGATTGACTCAAATACTTCAAAAAAAATATTTATATATTACACAATCTGTAAATACAAAAACTAGACTGATTTATATATTTAAAATAAAACGTTTTTGTGAACTCCAAATTTGAAAATTTATTCTCCATGATTTTACTGCAAAGTGAACTAACACTATATGTACAATATATGATAGATCAATATAAATAACACCAATAGAACTATTCCAAAGAACCTCTTCTATTAAAACTAGATACAATCAAGGTCTTCTTCTTTCCACCCAACATTCCTAGTCTTGAAAAATAAACTTGACATCTTCAAATATTGTAATTCATCTATCCACTCCTCTATGTCGATATCATCGAAGAAAAATATTTTATAAGATTGATAAATAAAAATATTCCAACCATTTGTGGCCAGCCCACTTTTGTTTTAAAAAATATATATATATTCCAACCAAAATAAATAAAATCTAATTGTTTGGGTAAGCATGTCTACTTCATTGGTTCTACTTAGTGTGGAGAAAACAAATGTGTTCCTTTCCATTAATGTGTATCGATTTTTACTCCAATTTTAACAAACGTGTCAAGAAATTGTATGGAGATCAGGAAAAATTGTCGTGGGGGGAACACATCTCGTTAAAATACAATGTACTGCTACATGCATTGACTATTTTTTACCAAAATGTTGGAGAAGGCTGCCCCATTATTTCCATGGGAGGGATTTCAGATTCCATTATATTTTGTGCTAAAATATTTTCAACAAAGCCTAGCACCATGCTTTTGAATGATCGTCAATAATTTCTGAAACCTCCCTCTATAATCTGATTTCTTGATGTCTTGAAGTAATGTTGGCACCCTCTTTTTATCGGTTGTTTGGTAATCTCATAGTAGTAGTTCTGACTTCCACAGTTTGTAATACTTGGTGACACTCTGTACTAGCGGACTGAGTTTTAAAGATTTATTTTTTTGTGGGAAGACTATTTTCTTTTCTTTGCACCTTTTTCACCAATTGGGTGTTCCAGTAATTCTTGATTTCATTGTCTGTTCGACCAGGCAGTCTTCTTGCAATTAGCAACCATCTACATTGAATAAACCAAAACACCACGATTAAGATATACATGATATCACTAAAAACATTAATATCCATTGGGAAACTTTTATTGACTTTGGGGTGGCCTTTCTTGACTGTGTAGGCCCATATTAAATATATGGTTGGGTATATTTATGTTTGTAGTTGATAGTTGTAGATATTTAATATTATGGTTGTAATATTGGTGAACATGGTTGAACACCATTATGTCACCTCTCTTTCATTTTTATATATAAGGGAATCCCTGCCTCTTATTTCTCTAAGGCAATTTGGGCTTTTGCATATTTCTTTGTTTTATGATCAGAAAATCATTGATTTAGTTGCCTTCATTTGGTATCAGAGCCAAGTTGAGAAATTTTTCCTTCATTGCAGGTGATCTAGAAGAGATCACAGAGATTTTTAAATATTGGAGAGGAGTATGGAAATCAGCCAGCTAAGAGATTTTCAAGATCAAATTTTAGCATATTTGATTGCAACTAGTTTATTTGTTGTAAGATTGAGCTTGAAAGGATATTTCCCTATGGAGGAATTTACAACTTGAAAGGAGCTTATTGCAAACTTTTTCCTTTGTTTCTAGCGAGAAGTGAGAGAAGATTATTGAAAGTTTTTTAAGGAAAACTTTCCTTTTTACATTGATAATTTTTTTAGCTTTTATTAAAGCTTCAGTTATATGTTATTTTTTTAAAAATATTTAAAACTCTTTTGTGGAAACAAGAGTTTTAATTAAGAAGCAAATGATATATTGGAGTTTTTTTGAGTTATAAAGTTTTTCTTTGTAATTTGGAAAATAATATTTTTGTAATCAAGTGCATTATCGGTGGTAACTGACACTTATTTATCAAATAAAATAATAAGGAAAAGGGATCCTTTTTGTTTGTGGGTCTAATTTGAGGGGACGAGGGGAGTATTCATTTTGTTGAGATCTCTCCTGAATTTTGTGTTGAGCATTTGGGTCATTGTGCATATATTTATGACCAATATGGTAGACAACATAATGTCTAATGTGTTGATTGCCGTCTTTGAAGGAGAAAGTTTTACATATTGGTGTACTATAATGCAAACTCTACTCAAATCTAAGGTCTTTTGGGAAATAGTTCAAAACATATATGTTGAGATAGAAGATGTAAAGCATTAAATGACCAACTGTAAAGGGGGAAAATAGAGAGGGGGGAATATCGAGATCTTTTAGATGGAGTTTTGAACAATAGATATTTGCACATAAAAGATTCCCTGTATCTCTATTAGAGACTTACATTTAACTGTAATGATAAGGAATGTAAATCTAGAAATGTTTGTAAAGACTAATGGAATAAAATACATACCTCATAATATAGCAAATCAGGAAAAGCCTATTTTCTGATGTCTATGTGGAATTTCCAGAAATTCTGCAACCGGATCAGGAATAGAAATGCAGAGATAGACAAAACCAAAATATCTTTTCCTTTTCTGAGTCAGGTCGACCCTGACCCAAATACAGGGGTGCAATTGTACCCCAAAATGTTGACCTCGACCTGCATTGCTTTGACACAAATTTTGTTCACGGATCTCAAAATTTGGCCGAAAAGGTTATCCAAATCTTCTCTGCAACTCCTGAAACAGTGGTTGTAGATATTTGAAAATGGTGTTTTGGGGTGGCTATATAGGGCTTTTCCTTAGTCAAACCCCCATTTTGGTGGTTTCCACCTTTGCGAATAGCAGGATGTAGTAGAATGTGTGTGTGTGTGTGTGTGTGTGTGTGTTGCTCTTAGGAAGAGCTTTGAATATGTAATGCCAAGATGTAATTCTCTAGATTGAAACCCTATCATAAATTGCAATGAGAGAGAAATGGATAGATTTAAATATGATAAAGAAATCATACCAAGCCCCAAGGCTAAAGTACTCATACCAAACTCACAATCCATAGTTTCTACCCCATGATTGTATCTTTTGAGTGCTTGAATGTTGAAAATGGTAGATCAAAGAAGGAAGGATGGAAGAACTCTTTCTTGCTCCAATGAACATCCACAATAGCTTGTCCACAAAAATGATTGCATGTATTAAGGAATCATCATATCTTGTCATCCTATATCATCCTCTAGCATTCTTGCATCATCATCATCATATCATCGTATCATTTTGATATTCTTAATTGATCCAAATGAAGGCAAAAGAGTGTGCTTATATAGATATCTCAAGGTAAGACTCCTAGGGAAATGCCAAGGCCCATAATTCAAATTTCCACTCAAATCATGGTCCAGTCACAATAACCAACTAAGGAGAAACTGCAATTAATTATATTTGAATGAAAACCCTTCTGCATTCGGATCTTGGGACCAATTTTAGATTTAGGACCCGGTCATGATCCAAATTTGAAAGCGGGAACCAAAACCCAATAGAGGTCAATGTCGACCTAAAAATGATCTAGGTGAAGGTCAACCTTGACCCTGACCTAGGTTTTGGTTGAACTCAACCTTGACTAAAGGTTTCAGGCCAGTCAACATAGAATGCCAGTGAGAATCACAGGTCAGGCATGGACCTAGGAAGATGGGAAAACATAATAGAATGCTAGAAATAGGCACATGGGCCTAGAAGAGATGTGATGAAGGCTAAGAGGACCAATGCATAGGTCATAACTAGAAAATAGAGTGATGGAGAAGGAAATCAAGGAGAATCCCCAGGATCCTAACCCTAATTCCAGGTGCAGATGTATCCTAAATGCAAATATATCATGTAAATATACTAAAAGAGGGTGCTAAACCTACTAAAATGGAAGTGCTTCCATTTTAAGATGATACATTTACTCCCCACTTTAGCTTAGAAATGACACTACATGAATATACAAGCTAAAGTAAGACAACATCATAAAGATAAAAAAACATATAGCCAAGTCCTCAAGGTAGAGATCCTGCAAGAAACTGTTAGTACCCGCAACCTGTAGCACACAAGGTTAATGAAAATCCATAAATAACCTAAGACATACTAAGATGAGATTGATAAGTGTATAGAGCCCCTTATTCCCACCATGTTTTAGCTTTATACTTCTGATGGGTGAAACATGGTGATAATGATAGCCCTATAGACTAGATATACACCTTATTTAAAAAGCTTTTACTAAGCCAATTAGAAGGATCCTAAACCTTCCCAAACTAATTCAAGGAGTTAGGTATCTGAATCATGATTCCAATGTCATAGACGACACTAAAACCAGAGCTATAGAACTCGAGTTATGATGAAAAGTGTGAATGTTTATCTAAAAGTATATGCAAGGAAATTCAAATTTAACCCAGGTAAACCCTAATAAAACCCTAAAACTTGTCACAAAAACACTAATTTCCATCAATAAATAGGGGAAGAGAGCACATACCTACTCATTCTTACCATTTGCAAAATTTGGAAGAGAAAGAAAGATGCCAATTAGAGAAGAACTTTGAGTGACGCCAATGGAGCTCCAGAATTAGTGTATGGCCACAGGATAACTGCTAGCCGAGGTAAGCATACTATTTTTTTATTTCTGTAATCTCAATTTTTGGTTTTGATAGGTAAGGTCAACCCTAACCCATAAAGGTCAACCTTGACCCAGTCATGTCGACCTTGACCCTATAAGGTTGACATGAACTAGGTAGGTGTAGATCCTCTTCTAGGGTGAGGTCGACCTTGACCCAGGAAGGTTGACCTTTACCCATGAAGGTTGGCCTTGACCTAACTGAGGTCAACCTTGACCTACTCAAGTTAGATGTAAGGTTTAGTGATTGCAGAGATCTGATATGATGTTGCTTTGTGCTGACAGGACCCGGTTCATCTTTGAGATCACCCCTTTGGAAGGCCACTACTATTGATTAGAGAGAAGTTGTCTGAGCTAGATGAGGATGAGACACAACTACTGAAAGATGTGGGACTATACTAGGTAGCAGTACTACAAATGATGAGATTTTACCAAGCCATGATATTGGCTCTTATAGAGAGGTGGAATGAGGACATATGTTCCTTTAATCTTCTCTCAGGAGAGATCATAGTGACATTAGAGGATGTTTACAAGATCCCACAACTTCCATTTTGAGGTGATCCTATCAGATCGAGAGTACAAAAGTGTTTCAAGGATATTTGTGCAGATGTAGAGTATTTTATAGGACAAGTTTCACAGATGCAAACCTGAGAAAACCACATCACTATGTCAGCTATACTAGCAGGTCTGACCCCCTTGGTACAGGAGGTTATGCTGTGTATAATTTCTTTGGTTGTAGTACCCAGCACAAAGGGTAAAATATTTTTAGCACCTTTTACCCATCTTGTACAAAGGATGGAGAGTGATAGGACTATATTTGTGTGGGGCTGCAACATGCTATCCCATCTATATCATGAGTTATGTCAGTGGTGAGATATCAGCGATAGAGTCTTAGGGTATGCACACTATTATAGATTTGGTTATTTGAGAACTTCACATGTACAAGACCACAAGGCTATCTAGTGATGGTATATGCGAGCATACCTAGAGCCTTTTGTTATCCACTGGAAGTTGCCTGGTAGTATGGAGATATTCTTTATTGGAAGGTACATCTAGATCATATACCAGGTACAAATGTGATATCATGGAGACCATACTATCGTATGATGGAGTGGCCAGATACACGACATTAGATGAGACACTCACAGTAGAACAAGCTACTAGAGGTTCATCCCAGTCACATAGTAATGTCATATTACTATGATAGAGTGATGAGCCAGCTTGGTCTTGTATAGGGGGTCTCTAAAGAAGTACCTCGGTATGCATATCTGATGAGATACTATCAGAGACCCGGCGCTATACGTTGGCCATCAATAGAAGATATTATAGATAGTGATATAGATGAGAGAGAGGATGTAGACATAGCCCCTGATGTGGCATCACCAAGGATTACATCAGATACTGGAGTCTGGATGGAGCCCACCCCATCTTCCTTGATGACTACTCAATAGGTGATCCAAGATTTTTAGAGAGGACACACCGATATAGTGACGTACCAGAGGAGGAGGAGGATCAAAAAGATGAGGAGGAACCCACCTCCGAGGGAGATCCTATGGAGGAGGAGAGATAAGAGGAGAGAGAATATAGGATGCCCCTGATGGCTAGTGTGGATGCGGATGAGCAAGTTGTTTATGCCAAACCACTGAGATCACGATGACCTCTACGTGCCCATACAAAGACACCACCCCTGAGAAATAGACATAGTGAGTGTGGAGAGAGTTTTCACTCCACACCCCCACCATCTAGACCCTTCAGTGATACCCAGGAGGGAGATCCATGCATAAAACATATATTTTATTGAAATATTTAACTTAATTTTTGAAGAAAAAGTACTAATAAATGTATTTTAATTATGCATCTAGCATAGTGGAGTGGAGGAGCTTTGTATCCAAGGTCCTGAAGGATAAATTCCTATCCTACCGACTACCAGCCAGTGAGTGAGAGTTCCTCATTGGTCACAGAGATCCTAGCAGGCATGGCAACATCTTTGCTTGTGTCCAGCGAGAGCTGAGGTCATGTAGAGAGAGGGGAGAGGCTGATGACTGACCTACATAGATCACAAGAGCATGTTTACAATATTACCATGTTGAGAAGCCACTCATGGAATAGTGTACAGAGATATACATCTTCACATCGTAGATCAGAGAGATCAAGGAGTCATCACACATCAGAGTGTAGAGACAGAGAGATTGATAGATAGGTCATTGTGTGATATATGTATCGAATTATAAAGAACAAAATTATATATATGAGAAACTTTCTTTGCTAGTTAGCTTTGTGTTTGATTACTATATTTTCACCAATAACATAAAACTTAATAGAAAGAAAGAACATGTACATAAATTCATTCAAATTTAATCCAATAAAATCACATAACCTATAAAACAAACAAAAATATTTTATAAGGAATACAAAAATACACAAGGAACAAATTATGTACTAAGGATAATAAAATTTTAGATGCATAATATTGATACGTTCCTGGAGAGGCATACCACCCATATCATCAATTTTGTAAGCACATGAACCAAAGTATTCAATTAAAGAAAATGGTCCAAGCCAATTAGGGCTAAACTTTCCTATTTCACCAAGTAAAGCATTCACATTTATTTGATTCTCATATAGCACTAAATCACCCATTGAAAATGATCATTCAATTACCTTATTATTATCCTACTTCTAAAGTGATTTATGATAATCTTTTATAAGTTCTAAAGCATTTATCCATTGTTCAACCAACATTTCTAATTCTTTAATCGTTGTTCTGAAAATGTATATTTGTTAATTATCCCATGAAATGAAACACATAAAGAAGGTATTTCCAAAGGAATAATAGCATCAGTACCATAGACAAGATTATAAGGAGAAGTACTTGTAGTAGTACGAACACTAGTCATATAAGCCCATAAAGCATAGGTAAGTTGGGTATGCCAATCTTTCACATGCTTATTAACTATTTTCTTCACAATTTGTTCAACGACCTTATTTGATGCTTCAACTTAACCATTAGATTGAGGATTAGAGGGAGTTGAAAATATTTGTTGAATTTAATATTTCTCCAAGAATTTTGTAACTTCTTTATCTTGAAAGAGGTACCATTATCTGAAAATATCATTGAAGGAATACCAAATCGTGTTATAATATTATTTATAATGAAACCAAAAATAACATCCGCAATAGTTGAACGAACAGGGATAACTTCCACCCACTTCGTAAAGTAATATGTAGCTTTCAGAATGTACGTATGTCCTTAAGAAGAAGGCGGTGAGATTTCTCCAATAAGATCAAAACCCCAAATACTAAAAGGCCATAGAGCCACTTGATTACGAAGCTCACGATTAGGAGCATAAATCAAATTACCATATTGTTGAGATTGAGGAAACTCCTTAACAAACATGAAAGAATCTTGTTCCATTGTTTGCCAATAATATCTCATTCTAAGAAGTTTATTGAGTAAAGATTTTCTACCAAAATGTCCCCCACAAGAACTAGAATGAGCTTCTACCAAAGCTATCACAATTTTGGTTCTACCAAGATATCTTAACAGAAAACCATTAATTAGAGTGTTTGTAAAGTGTATCTCCTAAAATGACATAACGTGCTGCAATATTCCTAATACGATTACGCATGTTCCTTGTTGCCAATTCAGGAAAAGTAACATCTTTCAGAAAATGAAAGATATGATAATACCATTCATCCAAATGCAAATTAAAACAATCAGAGGTAACCTTATTGGAAATTGCAGGGTTTTTTAGAGTATGTATAGTAAATTGAAAGTCTTTAATGTTATTCTCAAGACAAACCAAAGAAGCTACGCTTCTCATGGCATCCGCATGTTGATTATCTTTCCTAGGTAAATTTTGAATCGTATAAGAAGAGAATTGTTAGTCTGATAACCTCCTTTAATCTGTTCCACAATCAATTGTGATCTCCATAAATTCCCAAGTTTTTAATATTGAGGGATTAAGTTGCTTGTAAGCCAGCTAGAAGATCTTCATACACTGAAATATTGTTAGTACAAGGAAAAGTCAATTTATATGACATAGGGATCAACTTTTTTATAGGAGGGATTAAGATAATGCCAACACCATAACCCGTCTTACATCTAGATCCATCAAAATATAATTCCTATACATAATCTTTTTTAATAGCTAGAATGTTTCCATCAGGGAATTCTATTGAAGTAAAACATGTATTAGAATGAGGACAAGGAGCTTCAGCCAAATAATCCGTTAAATCTTTTTCTTTAATAAAATTTTGAGATATGAAATTAAGATCAAATTTTGTAAGTAACATCACCCACTTTGCAAGATGGCCAGAGAGATTAGTTTTCAAGAAAATATGTTTCAAAGGATCAAATTTAACAATCACATTGACTTCAATATTTAATAGATAATCCTTGAGTTTCTGACAAGCATAAACTAAAGCTAAGAATTGTTTTTCCAAGTCTATATATCTTGTCTCATAATCAAGTAAAGTCTGATTAATGCAGTACACATGTATTTCCTTACCTTCACTATCATGCTGAGCCAACATCGCACTCACCGCATTTGGAGTGGCTGAAGTATATAGATAAAAGGGTTTATCAAATTGAGAAGGTTGAAAAATAGGATGATTGGTGAGATACTCCTTAAATTTCTCAAACGATTTTTTACATTCCTCATTCCAAGAGAAAGTGGTATCCTTTCTAAGAAAGCAAGTAGTTCTATCAACTAAGTTGGAAACAAAGAGACAAATTGCTTGAATTTTTCCTTGTAAACCTCGTAAGTGAGAAACATTCTTAGGAGGAGGCATATTAACAATAGCATCGATCTTTTCAGTATCAACCTCTATGCCTCTCTTAGAGATTATAAAACCCAATAATTTACTGGAATCAACTCCAAAAGCACATTTCTTAGGATTCAATCCCATATTGTAAATTCTAATCCTTTCAAATATTTGTCATGAAATGCTAACATGATCTCTCTATATAGATTTTGCCAAGATATCATCCACATAATCATCAAGAATTTTATGAATGTAATCATGAAAAATAAAATTCATGGCCCGCTAATAAGTTACTATCGCATTTCTTAATCCAAAAGGCATCATAACCCAACAAAATCTTCCCCAAGGTGTTATAAATGTGGTCTTAATTTGATCTTTGGGAGGAATAAAGATTTTATTATAGCCCAAAAATCTATCCATAAAAGATAATATAGCATGACCCGCTATTGAATCCACAATCATATCAATATTAGGTAACGGGAAATCATCTTTAAAGGATGCCTTATTTAAATCTCAAAAGTCAGTAAATATTCTTATCATATTTTCTCCTTTTGAAACAGCCACAATGTTTGAAATCCATTCTGAGTAATCAATAGAGAGGATGAATCCAACACCCAATAATTTTTCAATTTCAGCTTAGACTAATAAGGCAATTCCTCGATTCATCTTTCAGATTTTCTGCTTCACAGGTTTAGCATTTGGTTTGAAAAAAATATTTTGAGTAACAATATTAGGATCTATACCCGACATGTCCAAATATTTCCAAGAAAAAATATCCTTAAATTCAAGTAAAAGGGAAACCAAATGATCACGTTCATCTTGATTCAAACATTTCCCAATTTTTATCATTTTATCAGAGTCATTTTTGTCCACTTGAACCTCAATAGTCTCAGTTATTAGAAAATTAATTTGTATCAGAGAATCCATTGGTAAAGGAGAAATATCTCATTCATCATGTTCTCCAAAATAGGCTTCTGTGTATAGACAATATGGCTTCCTTATTTTATTATGAAACATAGGTGGATCCTCATAAGCTCCAAAAAAGTCCGCTAAGGCTTCACCTTCATAAAAAACATCCAAGATAGGTTTTTGATTCATTGCAAGGAGGAGTGGGTTAACCAACTTCAAATGTCCACCATAGATATGGTTAACATTGAGAGGAAAAGTCGATGGTTTTTTGTAAGGATTGAACCCCAATCCATATGTATAATAATAGATTTCTTTGTCCAAAGGTACTTGTATACCTTGTTCATATTTACCACATCCTTTCCCATTAAATCATGATTTCTTGAGAAGATGATAACCAAAACCATATCTATTGGCCATATCAGATTTAGTTAAAGGAGCCTCATATGTCACAATGTCATAGCAATCAAATTTTATTGCTTCAATTGTTTCATCCATTGAGGCAGGAACAAAGTTACTTTTTAATTCCACAGAAAGTGGGGAAGGAATAAAAACTTGTTTTTGAAACCCACTTTGTTGTTTCATGAATTCCAAATCAGAAACCTTATATTTTCCAATAAAAGAAGGATTAACTTCCAACATTCCCCAATCATCCTCTATCAACAAAGAAGACAAAGCTTCAGTTTGTTTAATCTCAAGTGGCCTTTTAGGTTCTTTATTTGTTTGGAGAGGTTTGGAAACTTTAGCATATTCCACATTCAAGCAAGAATTCGGTGCATCATCCACATGTAGCATATACATCAAATTTTTAGAAATGAACCTAACCTTTTGATGAAGAGTAGAAGGAATTGCATGCATAGTATGTAACCAAGGTCATCCTGAAAGGAGGTTATAATTGAGAGGTCCAGGCATAACATGAATAGTCGTATTGAGTATAACTAGACCAACTTTAAGAGGTAGCGTAATAATGCCTAAAGTTATCTTTTCAATATTATCAAATCGAAAAATAGGGACATTATAAGGTTGAATAGTTGTAAGATCAGCCTTGATTTCCTTAAGCACATCCATGCTACAAAAATTAAGCCCAAGTCCATTATCAATTAATGTTCTGCGAATGATACTCTAATTAATAGAAACAACAACCATAAGACCATTATATTGATTCTACACCTCAACATAAGGTAAATCATCATCGATATTTAACACAATAGGAGGTACATAAGGAATAGTATGCATGCATTCCAAAAAGGAATTAATATTTTTTTGGTTAGGAGGAAAAGAAGGAAGGGTAGATAAATCCTTTTACAATGCCTCATGATATGTCAGAGAAGTTTGAAGCAATTCTCATAAAGATATCTTTGCAGGAGTAACACATAATTGTTAAACTAAGTCATACTCCTTAAAGGAAGATGGTAACTTAGGTGCTTGAGCAAGCACAGATTGAGAAGGAGGTAAAGAAGCTTAAACAGTAGCCCGAGGATTATTCCATGTGCAATAAGCATGTGAAACAAAAACCATGTTATCAGAGAAATCCAAAGGATCTTGAGGTTTTCCCTTAATTGTTATATGAGGACATCATTTTACCATCAACAAAGGTTTAGTATATAAAATTCTAGGTGCATCAATGTTGATAATAGTGGAACATGAAGGTATCCATGAACACATCCTATGGTAAAGGTCATTTGAAGAGGTTGTGGAGGAGGACGAAATATGAATAGGATCAATAGAGATCAAATTTGAACAATGTTCATCCTCACTACCATGTACCTCATTAGGGGAGCTATCCTCTTTTGCAATAAAAGCCTCATCAAAGTATTCAAAACATAAATCATACATGTTGAACACAAAGTAACACTACAAGCATGAAAATATAAATGTTTTTGTATTTTTAAAGAAATTTTGTAATTTTTATTTTTGAAATATAAATGCAAGAGCATAAAATAAATATACCTTTTATATGCATGGAATATCTAACATAAAAAGAAAATCTAACATAAGAAAGAAAGAGTTGTCTATTGTGAGCTCACCAAAATGTAATGTGGGAAAATAGAGAGGGGGGAATATGGAGATCTTTTAGATAGAGTTTTGAACAATGGAGATTTGCACATAAAAGATACCCTATGTTTCTACTAGCCACTTACATTTAATTTTAATGATAAGGAATGTAAATCTGGAAATGTTTGCAAAGACTAGTGGAATAAAATACATACCTCACAATATAGCAGATCTGGAAAAGCCTATTTTTTGATTGTCTGTGTGGTGTTTCCATAAATTCTACAACTAGATCTAGAACATAAATGCAGAAATAGACAAACTGAGAAATATTTTCCTTTTCTGTGTCAAGTCGACCTTGATCCAAATGTGGGGGCGCAATTGTACCCCAAAATGTTGACCTCGACCTGCACTACTCCGACGGGAATTCTATTCGTGGATCCTAAAAGTTTGCCAACAAGGGTATCTAAATTGGCTCTACAACTCTCGAAACAATAACTCTAGATATCTCAAAATGGTTTTTTGGGGTGGCTATATATGGTTTTGCCTTAGTCAAACCCCCATTTTGGTGGTTTTGACCTCTATGAATAGCTGGATGTAATAGAATATGTGTGTATGTTGCTCTTAGGAAGATCTTTGAATGTGTAATGCCAAGATCTAATCCTCTAGATTGAAACCCTAGCATAAATTATAATGAGAGAGAAATGCATAGATTTGAATATGGTAAAGAAATCACACCAAGCCCCAAGGATAAAGTACTCCTACCAAACTCAGATTCCATAGTTTCTACCCCATTATTATATCTTTTGAATGCTTGAATGTTGAAAATGGTAGATCAAAGAAGAAGGAAGGATGGAAGAAATATTTCTTTCTCCAATGAACATCCACAATAGCTTGTCCACAAAAATGCTTGCATGTATTAAGACATCACCATATCTTTTCCTCCTATATCATCCTCTTGCATTCTTGCATCATCATCATCATATCATTGTATCCTTTTGATATTCTTGATTAATCCAAATGAAGGCAAAAGAGAGTGCTTATATAGAGATCTCAAGGTAAGCCTCCTAGGGCAATGAAAGGGCCCATGATTCAAATTTCACCTGAAATAATGGTCTAATCACAATAATCAACTAAGGAGGAAATGTAATTAACTATATTTGAATGAAAACCCTTTCGCATTCGGATTCGGGGACGAGTTTTAGATTTAGGACCCAGTTATGATCCAAATTTGGAAGCGGGAACCAAAACTTGACTGAGGTCAAGGTTGACCTCGACCCTGACCTAGCTCAAGGTAGACCTCGACATTAACCTAGGTCAAGTCTAACCTCCACCCTAACCTATGTCAGGATAGACCTCTACCCTGACCAGAATGTTGGAAATAGGCACATGGGCCTAGAAGATATGTGATGAAGGCTAGGAGGACCAATACATAGGTCCTACCTAGAAAATAGAATGATGGAGAAGGAAATCAAGGAGAATCCTCAGGATCCTAGCCCTAATTACAAGTGTAGATGCATCCTAAACACAAATCTATCATGTAAATGTACTAAAAGAGGGTGCTAAACCTAATAAAATGGAATTTCTTCCATTTTAAGATGATACACCAACAAAAAAAGGAATACAAAGAAAATATAAAGAAAGACAATGAAGCTTTATTCCCTATTCAGGTTGCAATCACTCAAGCTATCTTTCCTAGGATAAGTGGTGATATTCATTCCAATAAAGCATGTCAAATATTAAGTAATGCATATCAAGGTGCACAAACTGGTAAATTGCAAACAATCAGGAAAAACTTTGAAAATGTAAAAATGACTACTTGTGAATCTGTCAATGAATTTCTAACAAAGGTAGAAGGTCTAGTGAGTCAAATGAAAGTACTAGGGGAAGATGTAGATGAAAATCATGTCATTGAAAATATTGTGAGAAGCTTGATTCCAAAATTGGAAGGCGTGGTTTCTAAAATTGAGATATCTAAGGATATCTCAAGCATGAAAACTAATGAATTAAGTGGAATTTTGTTAACTATTGAAGAAAGAATGAAAATTAATGCGGAAATATTAGAGAAAGAATTTTCCTCTAGAGGAAAATATAAGAGGAAAATGAATCATATTCTTGAAGAGTCATAGTAAATATGATGATAATAATAAGAATGAATACAAAGATGAATCTAGCAATTCTAGAGGAAGAGGAAATTATTTCAGAGGAAGAAGTAGAAACTTTAGAGGAGATGGAAGAGGAAGAGCTAGAAGTAATGGGGAAGACAATAGTAAAAGGAATGTCCAAATGCTTTCATTGCAATAATTTTGGACATTATGCTTCAGAATGTTGGATTAAACAAGGTGAAACAAAAAAGAGAAGTGTTCATAAGATTGTTGAAGATAAACAAAATTTGCTTATTTCTTGCTTCAATACAAGTGCAAGTCAAAATAATGTGTGGTATATAAACTCTAGATTTTCTTCACATATGACATCTAGTGAGCATATATTTGTTTACTCGGATCAAAAACATCAAATTACAGTACTGCTAGGAGATAATAATTCTCATGGAAGAAAAGGTAAGGGTACTATTGAAGTTACAACTGAACATGGTAAAGTGAAGCATATAAATGAAACACTATTGGTCCCAACACTCAAAAAGAATTTTTTGTTCGTTGGACAAATGTTAGAGAAAAATTATCAAGTAACTTTTGATAAAATGAGTGCATAATAAGAGATAAACCAAACAAGAATGTAGTTATTGAAAGAGAAAAAATGATAGGCGATAGGATGTTTCCACTTAATTTGACTCGTTTGAAACAAGAACTAAGGTCTAGTGAAATGAGTGAAAGTAAAATATGGCATAAAAGATATGGTCACCTCAGTTTTAATGGTTTGATTTTACTCAAAAGATTAAAAATGGATGAAGGTGTACAACCCACTGAAAACACAAAAGAGGTATGCATAAAATTTATTTTTTGGAAAATAACATAGGATGCAATTTCCTATTTGAAAATCTAGTAGAGCTAAAGAATTTTTAGAATAATTGAGAGGTGGGGGGGGGGGGGGGGGGAANGGGGGGGTGAATCAGTGGCCTCAAAAATAATTTCAATAATTCAACCAAATACTTATAAAAAAAATATAATACCCTCTAGTTATCTTTCACTCCTTCAAGATGTATTCCTTTAAGTAATATTATCAAATATATACTGCTTGGTGAATATACTATTTCTCTTTTCTTAGACTTTACTGAATATTAGCAATTAAACTTAGTGTTTACCAACCAATCTAGTTTTAGTAATGTATAAAGAAAAAGATCAAATTAATGAACTATATACACATTTGACACTTAGATTTTAATGTGGAAACCCTATTAATGGAAAAAACACTTGGGATGGAAACCATAAATTTTTACTGTACTGAAGTGAGCTTGGTGAAGAGCCAACCCTGTTATGGGTTACAAACACATTGTTAAGTGCAACCTTGTTAGTGGATTCAAAACGAAAAGTTTTTCCTTTGACCTAGCATTCAATATGTTGTCAACATGAAAACCTTTTGATACTCTTGAGTATCTAAATACAATAAGGAAGGTTAAATCCCACTCGGTTAAGCTATTTTCTAAATCAATGGTTAAACTGAAACAATAAATGATCTATTCAATAATACAACTTTAACTTGTATATTTTCAGATCTATTGTTAGTCCAAAAAATACCTCTGTAATCAATATGATCTTCAATTCCTTTTCTCCCCTCTTTATTTTTCTTGGTGAATGCTCTTATTTCTGTTGCTCAGTGTTTGCAGAATTCTTGGCTCTGTTCTTTAGTATGTATGATCAGATCTACATGAAGAATTCTATCTTCAAAAGAATTATACTTAGCATTCCTCTTTTCATAATGAATTACTTGTCTCTTTATATAGACATGATTTAGCTACTCAATCTCCTTGCCTTTCTTGTTCTTGATGTAGATTTCTTCTTGACCCGCAAATCCTATCGTGCATTTCTTTAACCTTTAAAGCTTTGCTTTAGTTTTATTTTGTAGATTTCTCCTTGACAACTGTGAATAAAACTAGATTTAAATGTTCTTCTTATATTTAGTTCAACTGGTAGATGAAAATAAAGAAATCAGTCTGTTAACTCTAAATATAGCTCTGCCAGCTAAGTAGTTTTGTCATTTTCTAACTCTAGTTGATTTCGGTCATCAACTCTTAGGTTTCTCGATAAAAATTGCTAGGGTACTACTCATCTCGGGTAATACTACTCTTGGGTACCACTATGTCTCTCAGGTAACACGGTCCATCGGTGTTTTTTTTCCATTGGGCAACACTGTGAACTGCTCGATGTTCACTGTTCTTGGGTAACCCTCTCACTTGGTGTATACTTTTACCGACAACATAAAATTTGTCTCTTTAGATTTTTGCGTATTGTGACAATATGTGTATGTGAAATCATAACATATTAAGTTAACATGAATGACAATACAATACTTTAATTGATTTGATGTCTTGCATTTACATATTGCATCTCAGTTATCATCAACTTATCATCTTCAAACATTCAATCAATAATAGTTCATCAATCTCTCCCTTTGGCATGTCAACATACTATGAAATATGTAATGTAAAACATGCCATAACATATGAAAATTATTGTTCTATAACCAATTCAAATATCTAACTCTCGGTAATCTCTTCTAGCTTAGATTTGATTCTTGCAGAGTGCTTTCCCTTTCTTCATTCCCTTCAATAGATAGATGTAGAAACTTCTGATTCTGTCTCTCCCTTTCTTGTATAATCTCTTCCCCTTTTCTAGATAGATATGTAGTATTTAACTCTTTTCAATTATCTCCCTATGTAGAGTCTTGTTTCTCTTAGTTCTCTCCCTTTAGATGTTCTTCTCTTCTAATATTTAATCTCTCTCTCTCTCTCTCTCTCTCTCTCTCTCTCTCTCACAAAAATGCCAAAAAAAATTTATGCCATTAAATCTCCTATCGATCAGAAATACATCTCTGTTGTAGCCAACAATCTTGTTCTCCCTTTGAAATATTTCTATCCCTTCAGTGGATTGATATGTCATTGAAGTCCATATCTTAGCTTGCATCAACATTATTGATCTTCTGATAATGTGTAGGCTGATGCAGTCTCCAAGTTAGCTTAATGACCAATAGACAAGGGTTGGACCCCTAGTCTTTTCCTCAGGTACTCAAATGTATCTTTTGAAAATGGCTTTGTGAATATGTCTGCTAATTGTTCTTTGGATTGTACATATTCTAGTATCACCTCTTTCTCTTGTACTTGTTCCCTCAAGTAATGATACTTAATAGCTATGTGCTTTGTCTTAGCATGCATCATAGGGTTTTTTGAAATTTTGGTAGCACTTGTATTATCAAAATAGATAATTACTAGTTCAATAATTTCTATACTCATACCTTTCAACAATTGCTTGATTCATGCAATGTTAGAGAAATTTGCAGCAGCAGCCACATATTCTGCTTCTATAGTTGATTGAGATATGCATCATTGCTTTCTACTTATCCATGTGACAAGTTTTTCGCCCATAGAGAATGCTCCTCCTATTGTTCTCTTTCTATCATCTACGTTTCTAGCCCAATCAACATCAGTATAGACTTGTAGCTCAAATTTGCCTTTTTGATTATACCACAAACCATAGTCTTTGGTATTCTTTAGATATCTCAGAATTCTTTTGACAATAGTAATGTATGATTCCTTGGGATTAGTAGAGAATCTAGCAAATATACCAACTGCATGTGCTATATCAAGTCTTGTGTGTATAACATACATTAGTTTACCAATCATAGATTGATATAAGGTCTGATTTATCTCAGTTGTCTTGTCTTCCTTTGTCACTTTGCATCCATTTTCCATAGGTGTTCCAACTAGTTTGGAGTCCTCCATTTTAAATATATTTAGAACTTCTTTGATGTATTTGGATTGTGTGATATAGATGGCTTCATCCAATTTTAGAATCTCTAGACCAAGAAATTTTTTATCTCTCCAAATATTGACATCTCAAATTCTTCACTTATTTTGTCAAAAAATATCTTGCATAGCATATCATTACCTCCAAATTTGTTATCATCAACAAATATCTCAGCAATCAAAACTTTATCATTAGTTTCTCCTTTCAAATATAGATTACTGTTATCACTTGTTCTTAGAAATCCAATACTAATGAGATAAGAGTGAAGTCTTTCATACCATGCTCTGGGTGCTTCTTTCAATCCATACAAGGCTTTGTGTAGTCTACAAACCATGTTCCTCCTTTTAGGATCAACAAACCCTTCAGGTTGTTCAATGTATAACTCCTCTTCTAGTATTCCATTCAAAAATGCAGATTTTACATCCATTTGGTATACTTTGAATCCATTGAAAGTAGCATAAGAAAGTATAATTCTTCCTCCTTCTAGTCTAGCGATGGGTGCAAAGGTTTCTCCATTGTTAATACCTTATTCTTGTGCATACTCTTTGCATACCAATCTTTCTTTGTTCCTTGTGACTTATCCATTCTCATTCAGTTTGTTTTTGAATATCCATTTGGTACCAATGAGATTTTTGTCACTCGGTCTAGGAACTAATGTCAAATTTTTATTCTTCTCAATCTTTTCAATCTCTTTAGTCATTGCACTAACTCATTCTTGATTATCAAGTGCGGTATTACCATATTTAAGCTCAAAATCACAAATCAAACATCTAGTGTTAAGTGACTTACATCTTGTTCTCATTTCAAATCTTTTGTCTCCAATGATCTGGTCTTTTGTATGGTGTCTTTTGACATTCTTAGAAAGTACAGGTTCAAATCTTTGATCTTCATTTTGATCTCCATCACTCGGTTCATCATTGTGATCATTTTCCTTATTTTTGGTGTGTGCAATATGTCAATCGGTTGCATTATTTTGGTGCTCTATAGCGTTACACTGTTGCTTGGGCAGAGTGTCAGGGTCATAAATGTATACAAATGTGGTGTAATATTCTGGTTTGTTTCTACTTTTCTCATCATTTTTCTCAGCAAATTCATCCACTTTGACATTTTCACTTTCAATGATTTTGTTAGAATATTTGTTAAGATATTAATAAGCTTTTCTTTTTGTAGAATATCATAGAAATATTCCTTCATCACTTTTTCAGTAAAGATTCCCATTTCTATCATGTTTCAATATATAATATTGACTTCCAAAAATTCTAAAGTAACTTACATTTGGTGTGTATACCATAGCTCATAAGGTGTCTTATTGGTGTCTTTCTTCAATTGAAATCAGTTTAGTGTATAAACAACAATACTTATAACTTCTCTCCATAATATTTGTGTGATGCCTTTTTCAATCATCAGTGTTCTGGCATAATCAACAATTGATATATTCCTTCTTTCAACGATCCCATTTTGATATTGTGTTCTTGGTGTAGAAACATGTCTTGCAATTCCATGCTCATTACAAAAGTTAGTGAATTCATCAAAAATAAATTCTCCTCCTCTATCTAATCTTAGACATTTCAGTTCTTTTCCACTTTGTTTTTAAACTATAGCTTTATACCATTTGAACATCTTAAATACTTTAGATTTCTCTTTTAAAAACATGACATTCATCATCCTAGAATAATAATCAACAAATAGAATGAAGTATCTATCACCATAGTAGCTCTTTGTTCTCATTAGTTCAAATAAGTTAGTATGGACTAACTCTAGAATAGAATTATATGTGTATTCTTTTCTCTTGAAACTAGACATTGTCATTTTTTTCCTTTTTGACAATTCTTACACATGACATGGTTGGTTTTTGACATACTCAGTAAGCCTCTTACTTTTCTTTTCTTTCTTATCCTAACCATGTTGTCAAAATTTACATGAAATATTCTTTTATGCCACAACCAAATGTCTTCATTTCTAGCTAATAAATAAGTGGTCTTAATCTTATCCATATAGAATATGTTACCTTTTGTTTTTTCATCAATACCACTCAACCTTCATGTTCCATTATGGATCATTGCCTTTTTTTCTCAAATGCAACTCGGTGACCTGTGTTATTCAGTTATGAAACACTCAATAGATTATAGTTAAGTCCTTTAACCCAATATGCATTTTCACATATGATCATATAATTCAACATGACAGTTCCTTTACCTTCAACTAGACAAGTTGAGTCATTACCCATCCTATCTGATCCACAATTATAGTATTCAAAAGTTTCAAACTTTTCTTTATCACTAGTCATGTGGTGAGTACACCCACTATCAATAATCTAGAAATCATTTTTGGTAACTTTAGATATGAGTGCAGTTTCAACATACCTTTCTTCTTCATCTAAATCATCTTTCATAGCAACAAACACTACCTCAACATCTTCATCAGACTTGGTGTCAGTATTTTTAGCTTTGTTCTCAACTAGGTAACAAGCCTTCTTTCCTTTGTCCTTGTAGTCTCGTTTATCTCTTCTGTTAGAGTGTCAGTTTCTTCTGTAGTCTCAGTCATCACTTCTGTCAAAGTTTTTTATAAGATCTCTAATTGTTTCTTTCATCCTTTTGCTTGTTAGGGCATCTAGTAGAAAAATGATCAATTTCTTTGCAATTAAAACAGACCAATGGTAATTTACCTTTGTATATTCCTTTACCTCTTTGCAATCTTCTAACCATTAGTGCTTAAATTTCATCAAGTACTTGTTCATCACTATCCCTTCCACTATCATTTCTCATAGTGTGTTTATGATTTGATTTACTTATTTTCAAAGAAGATTTGAATGCAGACTCAATATTTTGTAAGACATTGTTGTCATAGTTGGTCATCTCAAATGAAATAATTTTACCAATCAAACTATCAAGAGTAATATTATTATTTGCTACTGCTCTCATTTCTTGAATTGCAGATACTATAGTAACATAAAGAGGCAGTAAGGTTCTCTAAATTTTAGTTACCAATATTTCTTTCTCAAGTACTCCTCCTACTTCGTGGATAGCATTAACAATCTCTTTGATTTTGCTACTGTATCAAGGGATGTTTTCTCCTTTTAGTCTTAGTTCATCAAACTTTCCTCCTAGGCTTTATGCTTTAGCTCTCAGCACATTGGTGTCTCCTCCATGTACTAGCTTGATTTTATCCCACATTTTCTTTGTAGTGGTGTATGATTTGACATCTTCAAATTCAACATTAGATAGTGAATAAGAAAGTTCTATAATCATAAAGTTGTCATCATGATTCTCTCTTAATTGATCAACATTCGGAGCTCCAGTGGGTGCAACAAAATAAGTATCTAAGTATTGTTTGACATCATTTCCAATACCTCATAGATTAAGTGTTATCCTTCTTTTCCATGATGCAAAGTTGTCCCTTTTCAACTTAGGCACATCCATTTTACTCATCTTGTGATCTTTAGCTTGAGTCTTTAAACTCTCTTCCAAGCACCAAAACTCTAATACCAATTATTAGAATAACTGAGTGGGGGGGTGGTGAATCAGTGGCCTCAAAAAAAATTCCAATAATTCAACCAAATACTTATACCACAAATATAATATCCTCTAGTTATCTTTTAGTCCATCAAGATGTATGCCTTTAAGTAATCTTATCAAATATATACTCCTCGGTGAATATATTGTTTCTCTTTGTTGGAAATATTCAGGATTAACCAAGTTACTGAGAGGGGAGGGGTGAATCAGTAACTCTTAAAACTTTAAAGTATTTCTGCACTTTTATATTCTTTAGCCATTCATTCATCTAATCTACTGCAATCATGAAAATGTAAACATTCATAACACAAAGATTGGTAACCCAGAAACCTTCCAAATAGAAAGTAAAACTAGGGTGGGGATGGTACCCACAAAACTTTGGTACTGCAGTATAAAGTTGGCCGGTTAAGGCTTACAAAGATCACTTCTGATGATCTGCCCTGTTAGAAGCAATTCGGACTGCTAGGTCCACCTTATTAGAGGATTTACAAACATACAATGAAGTATGCACTCGGTTAAGAGATTTACAAAAGACTGTTAAGTCTACCCGGTAAAAGGATTTACAAACTGATTCAACTGTTAG
>MU224226.1:2091706-2127958 GCA_018584345.1 Thuja plicata
CGGTGAGCTTTGCTGAATGCTCGGTATAGGCTGTGGGCTGAGTGATGAGCTCAGTAAGCATTCAAAACCGAATAAGTGTTTTCACTAAGTGCATTCACTGATGCCAAATGTATCATTATTCCAACACTCTTTTTTTAGACTTTACTGAATAGCATAAATTAAACTTAGTTTTTACCGAACAATCCAGTTTTAGTAATGTGTAATGTAAAACATCAAAAAAATGAACCATTTACACATTTGACACTTAGATTTTAAAGTGGAAAACCTGATAAGGGAAAAACCACTTGGGACAGTAACCCAAAATTTTCACTCTTCTGAAGTGAGCTTGGTGAAGAGCCAAACCTGTTAAAGGTTACAAACACACTGTTAAGTGTGACCTTGTTAGAGTATTCAAAACTAATAGTTTTTCATTTGACCTAGCATTTAGTATTCTCTCAACATGAAAAACTTTTGATAATCTTGAGTATCTCAATACAATACGGATGGTTAAATCCCACTTGATTAAGAGATTTTCTGAATCAATGGTTAAAATGAAATAATAAATGATCTGTTCAATAATAAAAATTTAACTTATAGAATTTAAGATGTATTTTTAGTCCACAAAATACATCTCTGATCATTATGCTCTTAAATTCCTTTTCTCCCCTCTTTCTTTTGCTCGGTGAATGTTCTTGCTTCTTTTCCTCAGTGTCTGCAGAATTCCTAGCTCGGTCCTTTAGCCTATATGATCAGATCTGCATGAAGAATTCTATCTTCACTATAATTATACCCAACATTCTTGTTTTCATAATGAATTATTTATCTCTTTATATAGACATGATTTAGTCTCTCAATCTCTTTGTCTTTCTTGTTCTTGATGTAGATTTCTTCTTGAACCACAAATCCTGTCATGCATTTCTTTAATCTTTAAAGATTTGCTTTAGTTTTATTCTGTAGATTTCTCCTTGAAAAATGTGAATAAAAATATCTTTAAATCTCCTTCTTATCTTAAGTTCAACTGGTCGATGAAAATAAAGCAATCAATCAGTTAACTCTAAATATAGTTCTGCAAGCTAAGTAGTTTTGTCATTTCCTAACTCCAGTTGATTTCTGTCATCAACTCTTAGTTTTCTCGGTAAAACTTGCTTGAGTACCACTTTATCAGGTACTACTGATCTCTGGTAACACTATTCTCAAGTACCACTATGTCTCTTGGGTAACACTGTCCATCAGTGTTGTATGTTCGCCGGGCAACACTATGAACTGCTAGGGGTTCACTATTCTTGGGTAACCCTGTCACTCGCTTTATACTTTTACTTGTTGGAAATACAATAATGGGAAAGAAAGATACCTAGAGGGGGGGGGGGTGAATTAGATCTTGAACTTTAATCACTTTAAAAAAAAACTGATCCCAAAATATACATATATGAAATTGATCTAACATCTAGTAGCATCCATGACAATAAATAAATAACACAATACACAGAATTTGGTAACCCCAAAACCCAAATAGGTAATATTGGGGTGGGGATGACACCCACAAATTCTTCACTACTGCACCAAAAAAGTGTTCCTGTTAGGGCTACAAAATTTTGGTCACGTCTGGTGATCTACCATGTTAAAGGTCTGCCTGGTTAAGAGCTACAGATCATTACAATCTACCTTGTAAAAGTATTTCAACTTACAGTAAAGTAAGAACTCAGTTAAGAGATTTAGAAAGTTATGTTAGAACCACTCTGTTAAAATATTTCACCTGATATACTTGTTAGAATGTCTCAAATACTGATCCTTTTATGTGCACTCTGATGCTGATAACGGATCTCCTTGTTACAATGCCTTCTCTGATCTTATAATCTGATATGTCTTACTCTACTGCTCACTGCTCTTCCACCCTGCTAGATATATGCTTCTTGTCAAAACAACCCTTCACACATCTCTCATGTATGTATGCACCTTCTCTCTATTCTCTGTATATCTCTTTAAATTAGGGTAAGAAGCAATCTTATTATACTCTTCAAATCTGGCGAGTAGATCTAGATCAACAATAAAAAAATAAAAGGCTTTTGCCTCCTAGGCATTCCAATTTTCTGATTGGCTACATGCCATGTATTAGGATCAAATAATCAAATGCATATTTATCCTGTTGAAAGTATTAAATTCTCAACTACGTCAGCCTAAAATAGTTGACCTAGGAATAACTGACATTCCTAACATTCACATCAAAACTATCTTGCTTGGCACTAATGACTCGTGTTTCTTGACATGGACTTGTCGGGTAGCTCAGCATCTATGATATGCTCTGCTCATCAATGAATTTCTAGGTAGCTCGACCTATACTATTTATCTTGGTCGCAGTGGTGACCGACCAAAACTCCCTAGATAAATGACTAAGTGCGCACACTAAATACTCAAAAAAAACTTAGAGATTATTATCTGCTTAGTTTGTTAGATGCTACCATATCTAGCTTATGGAAAGACCTGAAGGGGGATCATGAATCCCACCAATGGCTTATGCTTCTCATTTATGAGGTGGTAAAATCTAAGAAAGTGGAAAGGCCGTTGGGAAAGAATATCTTGAAGGAGGAAGAAGAGGCTGACAGGGATGAAGATGATAGTATGTATGGGGAAGAAAAATAAAATGAAGAGGAGTCCAAAGGGTTTAAAACCCCTAAATCTAACAGAAAGGGTGTTTCAAAAAACTAGAAGAAACCCTACTCTGAAGGGTTGGAAATAGAGAAGGATAGTGATGAGGAGATTGGGAAGGGAAGAGAAAAGAAAAAGGGAAAAAAGATAACAAAGAAGAAGATTCAGAATGAGGAGTCACAAGTAGAGACTGATATTGAGGAGGAGAAAAATGAGGATAAAAAAAAGAAACGCAGCGAGGGTAAGGAGAAAGTTAAAAATACCCGTAAGAGTAGCCACTCTAGAAAGAGGAGAATTAATGTTACTTCAGACAAGGAAGATTTAAAGGAAAACACAAAGGAGAACAAGGAGGATAAGGAAAAAGGGGAGAATAGGGAGGAGAGAAAAGAAGAGGGTATTGATGACACCAGTCTTAGGGAGAAAATTTAAGAGGAGAAGTAGGAAGAAGAAAATATAAAAGATGAAAAGAATAACATAATTAATGAAGATTTTGGGTGTAAGGAATGTGATTTTCATGACAATGTGGACATAGGGGAGCACTATTTCTCTACGGACAATAAAGATTACATTGTGGGTTTCACTGGTCTGGTAAGAAATTTGATTGATGATCAGAATAATCTATAAAAACAAGTTGATATTATAAAGGTTGAGATAAATATTCTTAATAGTATGGGTATTGGGGAAAAACTGGTGGTTGTTTGTCTGAGTGAAATGAAAGAAGTGGTAGGGAATTTTGAAGCCCAGTCAGAATTTGTTAATAAAGTGGGGACAATGGAGAGAAACATCAAAGACATCCAAGACAGGGCTGAGAAAGAGAGTAATGTTGATCAGATCATGAATCTGACCACTAAGGTGGAGAGGTTGGAGGCTACTATTAAAAAAATAGGGGAACAATGTCTTATTAGTCTCAAGGCTTACTGTGGGCATGCGCAGATTCTGATGGACAAAATGGATAGGGATAACAAAGAGAAGGAAAGAAGAGAGATTAAAGAGGGAATTGGCCTGGGATCGCGTACCAAAGCTAGTACTACGAAGAACAATCCTAAGGAGGACAAAGACACTGCGGAGCTAAAGAGTTTGGTCAGCAATATGTTGATTATGATCATCAAAGAGGAGGAACTGGTGCACAGAATGTAGCTGTCCTATTTTATGTCCCTTTGGGGGTTTTTTCTATCCCTATTTTTAATATTGTATTTGTGGGACCTCTTTTGGTTTCGCTGCTTGTTTTCCTTTTTCCTTTCCTTTTTGGGTGCTTGGGCACAACTATTTTTTTCTCTTTGTTGAACATTTGTTTTTAACTCTTTAGGTTTCAGGTCCTTGTAAAACCTGTTGAACTTTATTACTTTGTAAAAGTTTCAGGTCCTTGTAAAACCTATTTTTACTTAATCAGAACAATCTCCCCCTTTGATATTTAGTGGAAAAAACACTTATCATTTCATTTACATCCACAAAACTACTTAAGTACATACAATACTCCCCCTTTGATTATACTTCATAATTAATAGATTATCTACATAATATACATGCCTTCTACAAAATAATATTATACCTTCAGCTCATTTGTTCCTTCCTTTCCTGGTTCCCCCTTGTTTTTGTCACTAATAGCTGGAGGGGTTAAGTTGTACTTATCCAAAATCTCTTTATGAAGTTGTAGAATCAATGCAAATGAAGTATCCCAACTATCTTTAACAAACTTCATAACTTCCAACTTAACTTCTAGCTCGACAGCTAGACTTGCCAAAATTTCTATAGTAGAGAGATGAGTGTCTCTCTTTACCAATTCTCTTGCAGCTGTAAGTTCTATCTGAATAACCTCTAGATGAGGTATCAAATTAGCCTAAATCGTAATCAATTTGGCCCTTATTCGGCCATCTTTAGCCATAAGATCAGCTAACCTCCATTGTGTATGAGTTAACTTATTAAAATGAATGGAGCTAGAGCTAGCATCCATGCTCAGTGAACTTGCAGTTGACTTCATATCTAGGTGCAATTTCTCAATTAACTACTAATTTTGTTTTCTAAAGAATTATTCATCACATAGTCTCTTGTACAAAGAAAATACATTTTTTGCAACTTTTTCTAGAATTTCAATGAGAAAAGAAAGTTCAACCTATTGTGTAGCTATCTCTTCAGATATCTTTTCCAATACTTTGTTCTCCAACTTTCTCTCAGACCATTGCAATAGTTTGTCATTTGCCTCAATATTATCATCAATCACCTTTTGTGCAATGTGAACTAGATGTTCTAGTATAGGTTCCTGGTCATTTACATCATTCATATCAAAATATTTTACAATTAATATCTTTGATATTATGTAGAATTTTCTTTTGATTCTGTTCTCTCTTCATTTATTCATGTCTCTCCTTCCTCTTCAAAAGTTCTTGAAGGGTTTGATTCTTCTTGTATGACAAAGTCTCAGGATCCCATTTAGGAATCACAATGACTTCATCTAATGTGACATTTAGACCTGGTGACTTCTTCTTATTTAGCTTCCTCCTTTTGGGCTCTGGTGAGCTGTCATTTGGATCAGTTTCAATGATATCCTTTCCTCTATCAGTAAGCAATTCAGTTGTTGCCCTCAACTTAATCAATATTTCCTGTTGGTTAGGTACACTCCCCATTTTGGGTCCATTGGGGGTAGATAAAGCAGAGTTCAGTAGGTTTACCAGCACTTGTATAGCCTCTAATTCTTTAGGCTTGTCTCCAATTTCTTCCATTTTGTCTCCGTTGTCTAACAATGTCTGAGCAACCTCTAAAATAGCTAGATTTTCAGTATTTACCTCTTGATCTTCTGTCTTCTCTTTCTCAGCTCCTTTCTCTTCATTTGTCTCTTCATCTTTCTCTTCATCAACCTCAGTAGCCTTGATAGGCGATTCAATAATTGTGTCTGTTTGCTCATCCTGATCCTCGACATCCACTTTATTATTATCATCCAGTGTAGTGTCAATGGGACTATCCATTGTTGATTCTACAGTTTTCTCTTTGCCTGTTTCTTTTGATGGTCCAGACCCTATTTTTGCATGTTCAATGGTGGTCTTCTTAGAGGTTCCTTCATCTTTTTTCTTCTCTTTTGGGACCGACAACCAAAAAATATCTTTCCAAATCCAAGTTCTTTGTTGTACTACTCCTTCAATATAATTCTTTAAAATAGCATAAGCTCTATGTTTAGGTACAAACTTTTGCTTATATTGATCAAAAATTTTTGCTTTATGTTTCTTTGTCAAGTCTGGGATGACTCTAGCCAAAGTTGCTTCCCTTATTTTCCTTTTAGTCATTAATGTAAATTAACATTTACCAGATAAGAAATCATAAAGTTCTATAGGGACACTATTCCCTATCTCTATAGGTGTCAATTTGAATGTACTCATCATGTCTAATAGAGCTTCCTCTATTTTGACCTTATTCTCTATACTTTGCTTTTCATATTTGACAAATATAAATCTAGATAACCTAGTTGAACTTCTAATATTCTTGCATACCTCATTAATGTCTATACGATTTTTGAATAATGTTGTAGGCATGTTTCTTGGCACATCAATGTTTGTCTCCTCATCTTCCTCATCATTCAAGATCAGTCTCCTTCTCCTTGATCTTTTGGCAGGAATGCTTGGCATAGCCTTGGTTTTGTCTTGTTTCTTCTTCCCTAAGCTTCTCTCAGTAGCATTCTTCCTTGTGTATATGGATGTTTTCACCATAGGAGGTGAAATAGATGATGCCCTAGTCCTTGGTCTGTTTGCAGTAGGATGGGTAGCCTAAGGTTTGACTTTGCTTACTTTGGTTGCCTTGGAAACCATTGGCTACTTCCCTTTCCCCTTAACAACTATATCCTCTTAAGACTCATTTTCTTCTTCTTCTTCACTAGATATGTCCTCTCCTTGTTTGGTAGTTAAGTCTAGAGATGTATCCTCTTCTTCCTCATCACTTGCAATGCCAACCATCTTCTTCAGATTCTTGATAATATTTTTCCTCTTCCTTTCAATGGTGCCAACCTTTAGGTTCGTATAAATTTTGGCTTTGGCTTCTTTATAATTACAAAAATGTTTAGCAGTATTGTCAATTTCCTCTGCTAGTAAAGTTGTTATGGTTGTAGATGTTTCATCTATGTTTAATTCATAAGGCAATGGCCTTAACCATGATACCCTAGGTACTAAAGCCTAAACATAAGTGGGATCTATGTCTACCAGAAAGAACACATCCTCATAATGTTTTTCAACTAATGAACTAGGAATTTTGCTTCTCAGTCTCATACTTTTCTTGAACTCCACAAAGTATGTTTCCATTACATTATCAAAATTATCACCTAATTGTTGAATCAATACATTTATCTATTGGGTGATAGGTCTAACCATTTTCCATACTATATCTTCAAAGGTAGGAAAAGTCTTCTGAATATAGAAAAATATGCAGAAAAGCAAGGATCCAAACTTACACACATAATTCTTTGCTTTCCTGATTGATGCAAGGTTCTCGGCAAGCTTTGTTAGTTGTAGGTCAACTAGGTCATATGCATGATCCTTCTTGATGATTTTCCATGCTTGGTCAACTGCAACACAAGGCACACTGTTCAGTCAGCTTGACTGATAGAACTTGTGAGCTATAACCCTTACTACAAAATCAAGTTCCACGTCTTTAATGGTGGAAATTGTCATTCCCCTTTTGTTCCAAATGGCTTTAGTGACCTTCTCTATGTCTTCTTTACTCTGGAATTTCATGTTCCTTTTCTTGTTGATAGTAGGGTAACCAATTACATGATGTATGATATCCTTGGTAATCTTTACTGGTCCATTCTCCAACCAAATGCTCATATCATGTACCCTGATTAGAACAATTTTGATCCATTCAATCCTGAAATTCCTCAAAAACTCTAGGGCTCGAGTTAACGCTCGCTCGGCTAGATGAATGTGTTCAAGTTTTAGGGCTCTATCTTTACATAATTTCCCATAGGATTCCCTCAGCTCGTGGTCTCCAAATTCACTGATTTTACACATGTAACATGCCCTAATGTCATGAATCATAAGAACCTTTAGAGGGATCGAAGATAGGGCTCCAGTTAGATCACCCTTGATAGCGTTCTTAGGAATGGATCAAAATTTGGGAGGCGCACAGGTGTCTCTCCTCGCCAATTGAAATTTTCTCAATTCCTTCTCCATTCCCTTAGCTGGTGCAGATGAACTAGTGGCCATGATTTCAAGAGTAAAGGGTTTCAAAGATGAAATAGTGTACCACGGAAACTGTCAAAGTTCACACTTTTGCTGAATGGCTGATGACATGCTGTAGAATTCTTTAAAAATCTCAGCTAAAATCAAGCTCACCAATGCTTCAATACTTCAAGAAATCTCAAATTGCAAGGTGAAAATAATCATGAATATTTTATTCCTTTATAGGCTTTGAGGGTCAGAAAGTAGGTTTGCAATAAATATTCTATCCGTTGGAGTGAGTGCAAAACAACTATCTTCAGCTAGCTTCGATAATCTCTTGATCGCAATCTAATCTAGCCCAGCACAGATGCTGATGAGCTCGGTCTCAGTATAATACTGATGCTCGGCACCTATAGTGTTTAAATGACTTTTCTCGGCACTTTGTCCTTAAAATATGTCCTGATGCATCTTATCATATGTAGATATGGACTTTGGCACAATATATGTTAGGAACTGATGTAAGATAAGAAATTTTAATACATTTTCTTACATACCTCATTTTCTTAGATAGTGATGGTGTGATCACCTGATCCATTGGATTGGGTGACCTCGACTGCAGTAGTTTCACTGCTGCTCAGTTTTATTTTTCTTACCCACGTCTGGTTCATTTGTGCTCTAATCTTCTCAACAGTAGGAGCATGTACCCTTGTCTTTCAATCTTTCCTAGTATGAACAATTTTCAGACAATTGTGACAAACTAAGCTTCCAATCATCCAACTCTTTTATTTTCCTCTGAAATGTGTCCTTATGCAATTTTCTTGAACATGTCCATACTCACCATAATAATGAAAACTATGCCATGTGTTATAATCCCAATTGTAAGTGTTACCTTTCTTTGGTACTTTTTCTTGTGTCTTTCATGTCCATTGTTGTTTAGCCTTTAATCTACAATCTTGTGCTCTATGTCCATATTTTGAACAGTTAGAACAATTACCATTGAATCTAGCTATGGGAGGTGGATTGCTTTCCTTTGTCCTATATTCACGTGCTTGATGTCCAAACTTTTTACAATTAAAAAAATAATCATTACAATTAGGTTTGGGATTGGACTTACCATTCATGCTTTGGCAGATGTTTGTTGTGTGTCCATATTTTCCACAGTGGTGGCATATAGGTTTGTTGTTCTTTGTCTTTGCATTCCTCCTTTCACTAATCTTAGATGATTCTCCTTTCTCAGTAGATGTCTGTTGTGTGGCATAATCCAGAAGAATCTTTTGATCTCCTTGATGCTTCCATCAAGTTCTCAAAATGAGTCAAAGTTTCATTAGGTTTGTTCAACCTTTCATTCAGTTCTCTCTCAGATCTCAATTCATCCTTCAATTGACTGTTCTCAGATCTCATATTCACAATTTCCACGTCTTTCCTACTGATCTCTTGATTCACAAGTAACAGTTGATTTTCCATATCAACCTGATTGATTGTCATCATTTGTACATCATGTGTTCCTTCATCAAGTCTAATAGTCAACATTCTTTTGTCTTCTTTAGTTATATCTTTTTCATCTTCAAATTTATTATTTTGTTCTACTATCTCACATAGTCTTACTTTTTGTGTTTCTTGTTCTCTTTTCAGATTTCTGACTTCTTCACACAATGCATTGTTCTTCCATTAGATCTGCAATTGTTACATCAATCTTAGTAGAGTCTCCATTCTGAAATAGATTAGTAGTGTCTTCTTCATGATAATGTCTATCATTCATTTGTTTGGACAAATCATTCCTTGTTATCAGGGACTTCTTTAATTCCTATCTTGCTATCTCAAGCTGATGTAAAGCTAGCTGAATGTCAATCTTTTGATTCTCAAAGACTTTACCCAATTTGTAAATCTCCATCTCAATATTTTTACTCTCATGCTGATTAAAAATTCTTATGGGAGAACTAAGCTCTGATACCAATTGTTGGAAATACAACAATGGGAAAGCAAGATACTAAGAGGGGGGGGGGGGGGGGGAATNGTGAATCAGATCTTGAACTTTAATCACTTTAAAAAAAAATGATCCCCAAACATACATATATGAAATTCATCTAACATCTAGTAGCATCCATGACAATAAATAAATAACACAATACAAAGAATTTGGTAACCCAGAAAAAAAAATAGGAAAAACTGGGGTGGGGATGACACCCATAAATTCTTCACTACTGCACCAATAAAGTGTGCCTGTTAGGGATACAAAAGCTTGGTCACTTCTGGTGATCTACCTGGTTAAAGGTCTTCCCAATTAAGAGCTACAGATCATTATAATATACCTTGTAAAAGGATTTCAACTTACAGTAAAGTAAGCACTCAGCTAAGTGATTTAGAAAGGTCTGTTAGAACCACTCTATTAAGAGATTTCACCTAATACACTTGTTAGAATGTCTCAAATACTGATCCTTTGATGTGCACTCTGATGCTGATTACAGATCTCCTCTTTACAATGCCTTGTCTGATCTTATAATCTGATATGTCTTACTCTACTGCTCATTCTGCTGTTGCAATCTTATTATACTCTTCGAATCTAGTGAATAGATCTAGATCAATGATAAAAAATAAAAGGCTTATGCCTCCTAGGAATTCCAATTTTTTGATTGGCTACATGCCACGTATTAGGATCAAAAAATTAAATGCAAATTTATCCTATTGAAATTATTAAATTCTCAACTACGTTGACCCAAAAAAGTTGACCTAGGAACATCTTACATTCCTAACATTCACATAAAAGATTGTCTTGCTCAGCACTAATGATTCCTATTGCTCGACATGGACTTGCCAGGTAGCTCGACATCTATGATCTGCCCTACTCAGCAACAAATTTCTGGGTAGCTTGACCTATATTGTTTAGCATGGCTATAGTGGTGACCAACCAAAACTGCCTAGATAAATGACTAAGTGTAGACACTGAATAATCACCAAAAAATTAGAGATTAACATTACTGACGAAAAAAACTTTGTATCTTCAAAGTTTCAAGTGTTGTGACAATATGTGTATGAGCAATCATAACATTTTAAGTTGACATCAATGACAATACAATACATTAACTGATTTAATGTCTTGAATTTACTTTCTATAGCTTGGTGATCATCAACTTATCATCTTCAAACATTCACTCAGTTATAGTTCATCAAAGAATATCTTGAGATAATACCTACAGATTTTTGTGGCCCTATGGAAACACATTCTTTGAAAAAATATAAGTATTTTCTAACCTTCATTGTTGATTACTCAAGAAAAACATGGGTGTATTTTTTTGGTTTCAAAATCAAAAGTATTAGGAAAATTTGTAGAGTTCAAGAATTTAGTTGAAAAACGAAGTGGTAAGTATATCAAAGTGATAAGGTTAGACAATTGAGGTGGGTATAAGTCAAATCAATTTACTATTTTTTGCAAAAATTAGGAATCAAGAGAGAGTTCACTACTTCCTACACTCCACAGCAAAATGGAGTTGTTGAAAGGAAAAATATGACAATTGTTGAAATGGAAAGAAGTTTGTCGAAGGAGAAAAATTTGGATAATTTTTTTTGGGAAGAAGCAGTATACACAACAATGTATCTTCTAAACAGAATTCCTACAAAAGGAGTTAAGGGAATGACTCCTGAACAAGCATGGTCTGGGCTAAAGCCAAGTGTTGATAACTACAAAGTATTTGGATGTGTTTCTTATCCACACAAACCAAAAGAAAAAAGGTCTAAGTTTGATGATAAAGGCCTTAAATGTAGTTTTATTTGTTATGGAACTGAAAATAAAGCATACAGATTGTATGATCCCACTACTACAACATAAGGTGTTTTAAGACAAATTTTTGAGACAAAAATTCATTATTGTCTTAATTTTGTCTTTTGCTTAATTTTTAATTATTCTATTAATTTCTATTTTGAATTTTTGTCTTTGGAGTGACATAATGATAGTGTGCCAAAATAAAATTGAAGCACAAAATAAATTTCATCCCACTTATTTGCCAAAACATTCTAGGCTTAAACGAAGAAAACTTAGTGCCCATTATTTCCAGTAAAGGTTCTAGGATCTGGTTCACAGAGGCATTTTAGGTGCCTCCTCGGATGATCACACGCCTTCATATGTCTACCATGGGAGAAACTGGGTTAATTTTGTGTCTTAACAGTCATGATTGTAGATATTATGGGAATTTTTCAAATACAAATGTGAAATCAAGGTAGGACTTTCAAGATTGGGGTTCTAGAAACCCTAGACATCTTTCTGCTAATTTTGGAAAAAGTCATTGCAGGTTTGAGAAAAAATTATCTTGAAAGATCCTATTGGGTTCAAATGTGAAGGGTTTCCAAAGGAAAAATAAACTAGAGTTATTTGTTTCTGAGTTTGTTCGTGGCTCGAGCACAAATGATTCTAGATTTGTGGTCTAAAAATAAACCTAAATGGGTATGTTGGTAAATAAGGAGAAATTTGGTTTCAAGAATAGTTACGGTACACGGCTCCAGCTACCCTGCAATCAATTCTCAACCCATAAAATTATTCAGGAAATCAAAATGTATGTATTATTATCATCTTCTCCTTTATTTTTTTAAATTTTTGTAACTTTTCTTCAAATGCCTTTAGTTTACTTGTTTTTAGATTAGTTTGAAATAAGTATGTGGTGTTAAAATTCAAATCTATATGTTGTGAAAGTTGCAAAAGATAAAAAAATGATTAAAATGGTACAAGTTTTCTTCATTTCTAGCTTTACGAAGTAAATTTAGGGCTAATTTACACTCAATAAATTCACTCGTAGACATTTTTATTGATTCAAAGCTTACATGGTTTAATAGCTTAATTTGAAAATCACACAAACTCTCAAGTAGTTTAGGTTTGTTAAGTTGATGTTGAGTTAGGATATGTCAAAATATATTAGATTGAGTGAAGTGTTGAAATCTTAAGTCATGGAAATTTATTTATAGAATGTGAAACGACTCGAACAGAGTAAAGTGAATTTGGTTGAAAACTCTTTTTTCAAGATACTAAATTCTTTAAGGTTCTGTTAAGAAAACATTTTAGACTAAATTCACTTATAATTATTAAAAAAAAAACTCTTTGCTTGCACTGCAATTAGTTGAACTGGTCACTTAGTCACTAAGGATCAAACATTTTTTTTGATGAATAGTGCCTTTTCTATTAAAAAATATTAAAGTTACATATCCACAAAAAAGGGGCCGGGGGATATAAAAATCACCCTGCAGAGTTCACACGGAAAAAGCCAGAAACGAAGACTATTCATCAAAAAACATTTATAAGTAGTATATAAATCAAGTTGAATTACGATATAGTTTCTTGAATTTATATGCAGGAACTAGCTAATTATTTTATTTGACATGTATTCAATTGGATCCTGCCTCTTCAAGAAAATTCACAGAAGGTATCACATTTTAACAAAGTTTTGAACCTTGATAGACAAGTTTGTGAAATGCACTACATTGATGTTTATGTTTCTCATAATGTAGGATATATTGTGTATTATATTTTTGTAATGGGATACTTTTTGTATATGTTTTTGTAGATTTAATCAACAAAGGATTTAGGAGGGATTCTTTGTAATGTATGTTAACAAACTTAATATATGTTAACATACTTAGTAAAGAATTTTTGTATGAGACTTCAAAGGTTGAATTCCCTTTAAAGATGACTGAGTTGATCCCACATCGCTCTACTACTTGAAGCCCCAGGACTCATACTTCATTCTTCACTTTTTTGTTTGTGCCTTCAACTATTTTCATAGAATTTTATCAAAGCAAGGAACTGAAGGGATATTTGATGACACGACACCAGAAGCATTGCCTCTTTAAATCCCATCAAAATTTAATTTGAAAGAATACAGATGAGATGTTTACAAGCCAAAGTATTGTAATGAATGGGGATATTAGTTGTTATTCTTGGCCTGATAATGGGATCATGTTTCAAAATATTTGATTCTTTGATTGTAGTTTCTTCCAACATGATGCAGGAGCATCTTGGGTCACTAGCAATCCTTCACAGACAAAAAAAAAGATGTTTGCTTATAGTTCTTTAATTTTTTCTCTTTCACTTAGGTTCTACTGCTTGGGCGTGCTTGTCTTTTTCACTCGGGTTCTGTTGCTTAGGCATGCCTATCTTTGTCGCTTGGGTTCTTCTTCTCAGGCATGCTTTACCGACGGGTTTTCCTATTGCTCAGGTTTTGTTTTCTGTCACTCAAGTTCTATTTTCCTGTTGCTTGGGGTATTATTTTCCTGAGTCTCTCTGTTGCTCGGTCATGCTTTGCCCTAGATTCTCATTTTGGAGTTTGATCTGATGGCCAACTTCTTCATTTAATTTCCATTGCTGAATTGATTTGGGATCTCTCATTAGGATTTGTGTAGACCTAAATCTGGGTCTCTCTTATGGATTTGAGTGTTGACCTCTTTGGTGGACTCTTGTATATATTCTTTTGTATGTTCTTAGTTTAGGTATCAATTTTAGAGAAAGAAAGAAAATGTTTAGATATTGAGATCAAATGTCTATGATCTCTATTGTATGAAGATCTTATTGTAATTCATTGAATATATGGCCAAAATCGGGAAGACCTTACAACCCAACATATAATGATTTTCATCAAGTTAATGTAAGGGGTCTCTATGTTTTCTTCTCTCACCGTGTTGTTTGGCTTCTGCATTGGTTCTTCATGGTGGTTTGGTGATTGGGAGTTCCTTTGGCCCTAACTCCTTACCTCTCCTTGCGTCAAGTGGTATCAAAGTATTGGTGAGATCTAAGTTCCTTCTTGTAAACCCTAACCCTAGTTGGTATTGTTGTGGGGTAGTAGATTGCGATCTGACCTACAATTGCAGAGGGATTAAAGATGTTTCTTGGGAGAGGAAATATAGATCCAGGTATAGCTGACATGCTTAGACAGATGGTTGCTAGATTGGAAGCTGTTGAAACAACCCAACACAGAGGAAAACATCTTGATGATTTTAGTGATGATGAAATTGAAGAGGTTCAAGGTGAAGTTGCATCGGCACTTGTGACAAATCAGGAAGAAGAGAGATTCCTGATAGCCTTGACAAGTTTGAAATCCACACCTCAGTTCAATCCTCCTTCATACAGTGGAAAATTGGATTCTGATGAGTTGATTGACTCGATAAAAGAGATGGAAAAGTATTTTGAATATGAGAATGTAGCAGAGGATAAGAAGGTGAAGATTGCAAGCACAAAATTGAAAGGTCATGCATCCCTATGGTGGGAACACCTAAAATTGGATCGAAAGAAGAAAGGTAAAGGCAAAATCAAGGTATGGGATAAGAAGGTGAACAAATTGAAAGGAAAGTTTATATCTTGTGATTATCAGATTAACCTAATTAGGAGAATGTAAAGCTTGAAGTAGAAGGATAAATCTATGAAAGACTACACTGAGGAATTCTATAGATTGGAAATCAAATTTGGACATGTTGAAGATGAGGTGGAGAGAAGAGCAAGATATCTAAATGGCTTGAGGAGTTCCATACAAGATGAGATCAATTTGGTCAAGATGGAAAGCATTGAGGAGGCATATAAATTTTACCTAAAAGCTGAGGAAAAGTTGAACAGAAGATATGAACAAAGACAAAGAGGCATAGGTGGTAGACTTTCTAGAGGAAGAGTTAGATCTCATGGTGAAAATAGTAGATCGAAACCAGACAAGTCAGTTCCAAAAGCATCTCAAGATAAAGGAAAGACTTTATGGAAAGGTGGAACTTCATACCGAGGAAGAGGTAATTACTCCAGAAGTGGATATAAAAGAAAGGGATTCCAAGTAACTTGTTACAATTGTGGTGAAGAAGGACATAAATCCTTTGAATGTACACATGCAAGCAAGAAAGGTGGTAGCAATAGCAGAAATTCTTTAGTGCAGGAGGAACCATCCAATGAACCTGAAAGTAATCTCATGATCAGAAGGATAATATGGAGTGAGAAGGATAAGCAAGATCCAATTAGGAAAAGTTTTTTCAAGACCAGATGTAGAGTTGCAAACAAATTTTGGAAGGTGATTGTTGATAGTGGAAGCTTGGAGAATCTAGCATATGAGGAAATGGTTGCAAAGTTGTAGTTGGAGAGGATGAAGAATCTGAAGCCCTATAAGATCTCATGGATCAAGGATGAACATACACTAATGGTGAGTGAACAGTGTTTGGTGAATCTAAAAATTGGAAAATACTATGATAAGGTGTTGTGTGATATTATGCCTATGGATTGTTGTCATATTTTGTTGGGAAGACCTTGGAAATATGATAGACATGCTATACATGATGGAAAGTTGAATAGATATTCTATTTGAGTTGATGGTAAGAAGAAATTTTTTTAATCTTTGGTTGAAGAATTTGTTGATGAGGTATGTACATCTATGAAAGTTTGTCTGATGGAAGGTAGATAGTTTGTTAAAAATTTGAAAAGAGATGATATATGTTATTCAACAATAGTTGAAAAGTTGCTCATTGAGTACAAGGAGATAATTTCAAATAATGTACCTGATGGTTTTCCACCAATGAGAGATATTAGTCACTATATGGATCTTATTCCTGGAGCTAGTTTACCGAACAAAGCACCACATAGGTTAACACCGAACGAGAATGAAGAGCTTGACCAACAAGTTCATGAATTGTTGGACAAAGGTCTGATCCAATAAAGTTTGAGTCCATGTACAGTACCTTCTTTATTGGCACCTAAAAAGAATGGAGAATGGAGAATGTGCACTAATTCTAGAGCAATAAACAAAATTACAGTGAAGTATAGGTTTCCTATACCAAGAATGAATGACATAATGGATTGTTTGAGTGGAGGAAGATATTTTACGAAAATTGATTTGAAAAGTGGATATCATCAGATCAAAATCAGAGAAGATGATGAATGGAAGACTGATTTAAAGAGAAAGGAAGGTTTGTATGAGTGGTTGGTTATGCCTTTTAGTTTGACTGATGCACCAAATTTTTTTATGAGATTAATGAATGAGGTTTTGAAGAAATTTCTGAATAAGTGTGTGATTGTATATTTGGATGAGATTCTGATATTCAGTAAGACTAGAGAAGAGAATTTGATGCATATAAGGTACGTGTTGCAGAGAGTGAAATATGAAAAGTTACTGATAAATCTGAAGAAGTGTTCCTTCATGAAAGAGGAGCTTGTTTATTTGGGATTTCTGATTTCAGTTGATGGTTTGAAGATGGCTCCAGAGAAATTTGAAGCTACATTGAGTTGGCCTACACCTAAGAATATCACTGAGGTAAGATTATTTCATGGATTGGAAAGTTTTTACAGGAAGTTTATCATAAATTTCAGTTGTATTTGTAATGTTATCACTGAGACAATGAGATGAGACAAAAGGGAATTCAAATGGACACATGGAGCTAATAAGATTTTTAAATCTTTGAAGCTAAAGGTTACTGAATTACCTTTGCTAGCATTACCTGATTTCAATAAGGTATTTCAAGTTGAAAGTGATACAAGTGGAAGTGCAATTGGAGCTGTATTGACTCAAGAAGGTAAACCTATTTCTTTCTTTATTGAAAAGTTGAATGATGCAAAAAGGAAATATTTTTTCTATGATCAAGAGTTCTATTTTATTGTTCAAGCTATGAAGAAGTGAAGACATTACTTGATGTCAAATGAATTTGTGTTGTATGCTGATCATAAGGCTTTACAGTACTTGAGTAGTCAAAATAAGTTGAATCAGAGACATATGAAATGGGTAGAGCATTTGCAGATCTTTACATTTGTGATTAAGCATAAGAATTGAGTTTCTAACAGATTTGTTGGTGCATTGAGTAGAAGAAGGTCATTATTGATTGAAATGAGAATTGAAGTTCTTGTTTTTGATGACATGAAACATTTGTATGAAAGTGATCCTGATTTTTCAGAGTAGTGGAGAGTGTGCAAAGAACCTAATTCAAATCAATAAAGTAAGTATGAAGACTATTTCATTCATGAAGATATGTTGTTTAAAGGTATTCAGTTGTGTATACCTAGAGGATCACTGAGAACTAATTTGATAAAGGAGAAACATAGCAGTGGATGGGCTGGACACTTTAGCAATGATAAAACATTGAGTTTGTTGGAGGAGAGGTATTTTTGGCCTCAATTGTATAAGGATGTTTAGAAATTTTTGAAAAGCTGTGGATTTTGTCAAGTTGCAAAAGGACTGAGTCAGAATACTTATTTTTATACACCTATTACTGTTCCTGAGAAACCTTGGAGTGATATTAGCTTGGATTTTGTCCTTGGCTTACCTAGGAGAGCAAGAGGTAATGATTCCATATTTGTTGTTGTGGATATATTCTCTAAGATGACTCATTTCATACCATGTAAGAAAAAATCAGATTCAGTACACACAACAGATCTTTTCTTTAAAGAAATTGTTAGATTGCACGGATTACCAAGGAGTATCATCTTTGACTAAGACAATATTTGTTAGCTATTTCTGGAGAACACTTTGGAAGAAGTTGGATACTAAGTTAAAGTTTAGTTCTACATTTCATCCACAGACTGATGGACAAATAGAGGTTGTAAACCAAAGTTTGGAAAATCTGTTGAGATACTTAGTTGGAGACACACCAGGCAATTGGGATTTGATGTTGGCACAAGATGAGTTTGCATACAATAGTTTAGTAAACAAAAGTACTAGAAAGGTACCATTTGAGATTGTTCATGGCACACAACTGAGATATATATCATATTTGAGAGATATTGTTGGAGAAGAGAAAAGGAGTGTTGAAGTAGAAGAATTTGCAGAATTTTTGAAGACATTGCATGAAGAGGTAAAATAAAAGTTGTAGAAAAGTAATCAGAAATATAAAGACAGTGCAGACAGATCAAGAAGACATAAAACATTTGAAGTTGGTGATGCAGTTATGGTTCATCTAAAGAAAGGAATATTTCCTATTGGAACATATGGTAAACTGAAGATGAAGAAATTTGGTCCTTGCAAAATACTAAGAATATTTGACAGTGGAAATGCTTATGAACTTGAATTACCTAATGACATTGATAGATCACCTATATTCAATATCTCCGACTTATACAAATATCATGAACCTGATGAAGAAGTGACTATACCAAGTGATTATCCTAAGAAGTAGATAGAGGAAGTTGAAAAGGTTCTAAAAAAAACAATTGGAAGAAGCACAAGAGGAAAATAATACATGGAGTATCTGGTGAAGTAGAAGAATAGACCTATTAAGGACTCATCTTGGATTTTTCAATCTAAGTTAAATTCATTTTAGGTTGGACCTGATAAATGATTCAGAGAATCATTTCTTATAACCCCAAGTGTCTAATGCAGGAGCATCTTGGGTCATTGGCAATCCTGCACAACCCAAAACAAAAGATGTTTTCTTATAGTTCTTTAATTTGTTCTTTGTTCCTCAGGCTCTCCTGCTCGGGCATGTTTGTCTCTGTTGCTTGGGTTCTTTTGCTCAGGCATGCCTATCTATGTCACTTGGGTTCTACTACTCTGACATGCTTGTTTTCCTATTTCTCAGTCATGCTTTACCTACGGGTTTTCCTATTTCTCAGGTTTTCTCTTCTACCGCTCCGGTTGTATTTTCTTGTTGCTCGGGGTGTTCTTTTCTTGAGTCTCTCTGTGGCTCGGTCATGCTTTTCTCGAGATGCTCATTTTGGATTTTGATCTGATGGCTGACTTTTTCATTTAATTTCCGTTGCTTAATCGATTTGGTATCTCTCATTGGGATCTGTGTGGACCTAAATCTAGGTCTCTCTTATGGATTTGAGCACCAACCTCTTTGGTGGACTCTTGTATATATTTTTTTGTATGTTCTTAGTTTAGGTATCAATCTCAGAGGAAGAAAGTAAATGTTTAGATATTGAGATCAAAGGTTTGTGATCTCTGTTGTATGACGATCTTATTGTAATTCAATGAATATATGGCCAAAACTGGGAATGTCTTACAACCCGACATGTAATGACTTTGATCAAGTTAATATAAGGAGTCTCTATGCTTTCTTCTTTCACTATGTTGTTTTCCTTCCACATTGGTTCTGCAAGGTGGTTTGGTGCTTGGGAGTGCCTTGGGCCCTGGCTCCTTGCCTCTTCTTGCATCACAAGATGTCGATTCCTCTTGGAGGGTTTGAGAGGAAACCAATTCAGTTAAAATTTAATCTAGTTTAACATTATTTTGTTGTTTTAGATCTGTCCCCTATTCGCTCGAGCCATATATTCTAAATGAGAACCAAGTGAGAATTAAAGGGGCTGCCTTCTATTAATGAACTAGAAAATATTCACAATGCTCTGTTGAAAACTTCTGATATGGGAAGTAAAGCTCCTAAGGACAACATGATTGACAATATCTTACAATTCAGTTTTGTTAAGAAGTATCCTTTGTCAGTCGTCTCAGATAAGTTTCAGACTTTTTTTGCTATTAAAGACAAATCAAACCTTTCTTGTCTTGTCCTATTGCGTAATATTGCACACTATCTGATTTCTTCGATCCCCTTTAGGAAAGTCTCCTCTGCATGAAAGCATGACCCCATCAGCAAAAATTCTTGATAGGAAGGATGGTGTTCTCTTGGACAATGTAGAAGTACATACAATCTTAAAATTAAAGTGTTCAATGGTTTGCTTCTGTTGTGGGCCAAATATTTTCAACTGATGTTTCTCAAGTTTGTAATTTTCACTTGTGTCATTAAATTAATTTCATTCTTGATAATTTATCTTTATCTTTCCTAATCAGACATCTCTACAATCAGACAATCAAATATAAAGCTACAAAAGACATTCCAGGGTAGCCATTTTAGCTACTATGTGGATTTTCCAATAGTCTGCTTGCTTAATTTGTACATTTTGATAGTTGATTTATAAAATTTATTTTAGATATTGTGTGTTAGCTTTATTTTTTGGTAGGTAGTTGTTAATTTTAAACTGAATTATATTAAAACATGTTTGATCTCTTTGAGTTGTTAATGCTGCAGCTGGATCATGGTAGGACATGCTTGGTCTTATTAAATTGTACTGTCTTTGTATAAGAAATGCATACAATTTTTTTTAACTATAGAACTCTATTGGTCACAATTCCACATGGGCATTTTGGGAGAAACACTCTACGCATTAGAGACAGATCGAGTCTGTATATGGAAAGAAAATTGTGCAAAGTTTTCATTTGATGATGCTATGGATCTCTACTTAGATGGTTCTTTTGTTTCTGTCTTCTCTTCTCAATTGTATTTGCTTTCATTATTCTCTCTGGCACTGGTAGTATGTCAGGGACATAGCAGCAAATGGAATTACTGAACATAATTTGAATCTGTTCACCATTACTGTCTGGTCTCTCATAAATTCTTCAATTACTGAACATAATTTAAATACTATTCCTTCTACCAATTTTTGTGTACTACATATTTGTCTATTGCAAGATAAGTTTCCTATTACATGCTACACTTAGTCTATATATATCCTATTTTGTTTTGAGTCCCTAAAATGTAGAGTTTTTCTTTCTAGTTATGTTTAGTTGATTTTTTCAACTGAACAGGACTAAGCTTTTGCAGAGATGGTGCAATCAATGAAGAATGTTATCAAATTGGACCTGGAGGTAGTTCTGGAGGAGATAAAATTTCTTTCTGTTGGCTATCAGAATGTTACGATGTTAGGAGAGCTTCATAGTGTATCATATCATCAATTGAGCTGAAGGAAGAAGCCAAGGGGAATGAGCGCAATGTCAAACGGACCAAAGGGTACTGACAGAAGTGGATGATGAGCTTAGTATAATGCAATGCTATTCTATTTATAATTGCTTTCGGACAATCTATTGTCTTTTATTACAAGATGCAAGCCCTGTTATTGTCATTTGGTCTTTTTATGTAGTAAAGAGGTGTTCTACATGTTTGAGTTTTACTCTCTTTGGTCATTGCATGCTATGTTGACAACTCTTTACTGCATTTTTTCCCATTTAATCTAAGCTCTATTATAAAATTTCATTGCAAAATGTACTAAAAGCATCTTGCATAATATTATTTTATCATTTTACATCAATGGAGGATTACTTGCATCATTCTTTATTAGTCCTCATGAGAATGTGTCCTATTTCTTATTTTATCTTCTACGCCTTGGTAAGAATGATTTGTTGGAGTTGCACATGATCATTATGCAAATGATAGAAATAAAGAAAAATCTATACAACCTTTTATAAATTGTTGTCAAATTCTGTGTATGGGTGTTTTTAAAATATTGAGCTTTACAACTCTTTGTATGTTTCTCAATTATTGTAAATCAAAAAAGGAGATTATTACCAAAATATCTTACTGATTTTTAAAGTGGACATGAGAGGAAAGAGGCTTCTGACCAATCTTTGAAGGCTTACTAGGTAGTTTAATCCTATAGACATATATGTTTTTATTTAAACAAAAGTATAAGTAAAAATCCTGCACATATTTTTGTCATATGCCATGCAATTCCTGAATGGGCTTAATCAGACCACTTCTTTGGTATTGAAGGCTACTTCAAATACTCCATATATAGATCTACCTCCCACTCATCTTATTAGGTGGATGAGCACTGAACTTTTCAGTTTTCTATTATGAAATTCAAAATTTACCTAAAAGGTGGCTTTTAACTGATTTTTCAGTCCATAATATTGAAAATTCTGGTAATTAACAATTTAAAAGATATCCTGTTCTTTAAAAAATACAAAAGAACAATTTGTTTAGTTTTGAAGTGTCAAAAAGTGTTTACAAGATGGTTAATTCGCCAAGTACTAAATTTTCTTTATTTTGTTTAATTATTGAGTAATTTCAATGAATTGCTTGAAATATTGATTGATATTATGTAATTATTGGGTGGTTGCTACAGATCATGTCACTTGGAAAAATAAGCTTTTGATGAAGCCATTCAAAGCTTGATACACTTAGTGAGGAGTCCTATAAGGACGGTACATTGATAATAGAATTATTGAGAGACACTCTTACTTTGGGGACTTATGATTTGCAAGAAAATGCAGGTTAGCTAATGCTTTCATTTTGGGTTTATAAATTGGCTTGAGAATTTTGATTTAGAATGCATTCTATAATTTTTTAGCTCGCAATTTTTATTGGTTTCAATTGTCTCTTAAATAAAAAAAGGTAGGATTTGTAATCGACTGTGGTTTACCAAAATTAAATTCAAAGTTGGCTAAATAATTGTATGCAAGATAACAAGTGTCTTTTAATCTCATTTCAAATCAAAACAGGATGCTCAGCTATGTTAAAAAAACATTTTGAATTTGTAGCAATTAAGTTGGACCCTTCAGCTATCATGGTTTTTACTGTTTGATACGAAGCATTTTAATAGTTTTAAGTTCTGGTTGAGCCCTTTAATATGCTTATGTTTTATCCTCTATTTCATTGCAACTCAAATGATTTCTCATAGCTACAGCTTTGGAGATAGAAAAAATGCAATGAGCATGATTTGAAGTCTTTAAAATATTTATCCGCTATTTTTTTTATATAAATCAAATTTGTTCATTCAGGCTTTAGCTATCACATATTTAACTAACTCAAATTCAACAATAGATTCATGTTCTGGGTAGAATTCTATATATACCCATTGTGAATGTAATTTGTTTGATGCCCCTCCGTATAACTCTAGTCTATTAAGATCCATGGGTACTAAAGAACTCCATAACAAGACTATGGGATGTAGGTATTGCGCTTCCACCCATAGTTTTTGGTGAGTACATTTGCACAAAATCTAGTGAACAGTAGCCTGAATAAAAAATGAACCATCTTTTATATTCTTAACCTGCAATTCTTTTTTACTTGATTGTGTTGTACTTCCTACTAAAAATAGGAAAGTGAATATCCATTTCAACCTACAACAAATATTAATATATCATACTAATAGTGTTATTTCTATCATTGTGCAGATATCAAAGATTTTGAAGGGTTCTAGCTCACTGGAAGAGCACCTGCTTTACATGCAGGAGGTTGATGGTTCAATTCCATCATTCCCTAGCGTGAATTAATTAATCACACTCTAGACAAAACTGATATTGTCTCTAATGAGAATATTGCCTTTAGACACTACCACAAAGAGAGGGGTTAAAGATAATTTTTTTTTAAATTGTCCTAATTTGAGACAAAAAGAAAGTTGTGTATTGTCTCAAATATGTCTTTAATTGGGTGTCTCAATATATTATCTTCAAAGATTGTCTCTAAAAAGACAAAAATGCTTATGGTCCATATTGTCTTAGTAGAGACAATTTTTTAAGACAATATATTAAGATGCTCAGTTAAAGACATATTTGAGACAATACACAACTTTATTTTTGTCTCATTAAGATAATGTATTAAAAAATTGTGTCAAAAATTGTCTTTAAGCCCCCATGTAGTAGTGTTCAATTGAAAAAAAATTTTGATAAGCAAAGATGTTGTATTCAATGAACTAGCATAATATACCAGAGAAAATGAAATAAAAGGAAAAATATGGTAATTGATGAGATTGAAGAGAAGGAAGAAGAAGATGAACCTGAATCATCTAGTGTAGGAAAAAGAAAATATCAAAAATATCAAAGAAGAACATAAAAGAATCATCCATCAACACTTATGTTAGATTCAAATTTTGAAAAAATGACAACAAGGTCGCAAGCAAAAGTGAATTTTTCACTAATGTCTCAAATACTGGAAAATAACGAGCCACAAACATTTGAACAAGCTCAAGAAAAAGTAGAGTGGGTTGAAGCAATGGATAGTGAAATAGAAACAATTGATAGGAATGATACATGGGATTTAATTCAATTACCTCCTGGTAAGGAAATTATTGGTACAAGATGAGTGTAAAAAAAAAAGTAAAAATTCAATGGAAGCATTGATAAGCATAAGGCTAGATTAGTAGCCAAATGGTACACTCAATAAGAAAGTATTGATTATACTGAGACATTTGCACTTGTAGCACGAATGGATACTATCAAATTAGTTTTGGCATTGGTAGCTCAGCAGAGTTGGATAGTTTATCAAATGGATGTGAAGAGTGATTTCTTGAATGGATATATTGATGAGGAAGTGTATGTTTCAGAACCGAAAGGTTTTGAAATACCTTCTAAATAATATTGTGTTTGCAAATTAAATAAAGCCATGTGGTCTCAAACAACCACCAAGAGCATGGTATTAAAGAATAGACTCATACCTTCAACAGAAAGTTTTTTCACGAAGTCAGTCAGATCCAAATCTCTATATCAGAAGCTCAGCTAAAGATATTTTTATCTTAGTTCTCTAAGTTGATGATCTAATCTACACAGGAAATAATCCAACTTTATTTGTACAGATTAGAGTAGCCATGATTACTGAGTTTGAAATGATAGATTTGGGACAAATGCACTACTTTCTTGGTATAGAAGTATGAAAAAATAAAGATGAAATATTTATGTTTCAGAAAAAATATGCCTTAGATATCCTACAAAAATTTCAGATGTAGAGTTGCAAACCAGCTGCAACACCCATTGAAGTTGGACTTAAATTGTCTACTTTAGATGTGTCAAATCTAGTAAATTCCACTCTATATAGAAAACTAATCGGAAGCTTGATCTACTTAACTACTACTCATCTAGATATCACATTTGCTATGAGTTTGGTCTCTAGGTTCATGTTCGAGCCTAAGGAAATATATTGGAATGCAGCTAAAATGATTCTCAGATATGTTAAAGGGACATTGAGCTATGGTCTCAAATTTCAACATTCAGAGGATAGCAGATTAGTTGTCTATACAAATTCAGATTGGGTAGGTTCTACAGATGATAAGAAGTCTACTTCTGGCTACACTTTTAGCCTTTGTTCTGCAGTATTCTCTTGGAAGTCCAAGAAACAACCATTAGTATCCATTTCTACAGTAGAGACATAATATAAAGCTGCAACATCAGCAGGTTATCAATTTATATGGTTGAGAAGAGTACTAAAATACTTACACCAAATTTAGAATGAACCTACCTTGTTGTACTTTGACAACAAGAGTGCTATTCAAATGAAAAAGAATCCAGTATTTCATAGTACAAGCAAACATATTGAGATACAACATCATTATATCATAGAATTTGTTCAACAAGGCTTGATTGAAATTGTGTACTTCTGTACAAAAGATCAGATTGCAGATATATTCCCAAAGTTTCTAGCTCATGAAAGGTTCTAGAAGCTCGGAGATTTACTTTAGGTTCTTCCCAATGGTTATTATGGGGGAGAATGACAGCATTAATGCTGATTGGGCAACTTTTATTGACTTCCAGGCAGCCTTTCCTGACTGTGTAGTCCCATATTAAATATATGGCTGTGTATATTTATGTTTGTAGTTGATAGTTGTGGATCTTTAATATTATGGTTGTAATATTGGTGAATATGGTTGAACACCATCATGTCACATCTCTTTCAATTTTCTATATAATAGATGCCCTGCCTCTTATTTCTCTAAGGTGATTTGAACTTTTGCATATTTCTTTGTTTTATGATCAGCAGATCATTCACTTGTATTCTGTAACTATTCTACCAACACATTATTGAAAGTACCTGTTCCCAAATAAACTTTTATGCATTCTAATAATGAGCTCTTCTTCAAATGCACGCTTAATATCAGGACGGAGGTAGTTCAACCAGCGTAATCTACAGCTTTTCCCACGCCGCTTCAGACCTGAAAAGCGAAAATTACCCACTATTTAAGTAATTAAGGAATTCAAAACATATTTATGTTTTACCATTTAATAAGTGAAGAAGTAGAGCAAATGTTTTAGTTCACCTGCTTTCTGTGGGAGATATTTCCATCCACCAACGCAATAAATTGAGATATATTTGGTTAGAATGGAATCCTCTTCAGCAGTCCATGCCCCACGATTAAGACCTGCATCTTTGGAACAGCAAGGAGCAACTTCCTCGAAACCTCTATTTAATATTGTTGCATTGGTGGTTCAGTAAATAAACCCATAGATGAGATTAGTGACCGGGATGTGACTAACGATTAAAAATCATACATAGTTTATCAACTACAATTTCTGTCATCCCACTCAATAACAAAATAAATATGCTGGAGACCAATGCAGACAATTGATCTTCCTCAATTATTTTCTTGCTCCTTATTCTATATTACTAATAAATTAGAAAACCTACTTCGATGATATCCTGTGAAAGAAAATTGTATAGACTCTAAGACAGAGGCGGGAAGATCATTCTTAATCGAAGAAAACAAAACCAAAATAATAATAATGATGTATTTGCAAGGCATGTGAATGATATTATGTGTATTTAAACACTTTGTTGGTGTAGACATCATGATAAAAGATTTACAGAGGCGGCTTACAACTACCCTTCGGCAATGAAGACCGTTAGTTGAGAAGTCCAATTGCCAGCTTGGCGCCGGCCCTGTTGGGCGTCGTGGGTCATACGTAAATGCCGCCACTGTTGTTTCTTAATATCACTTACCATACAGTCCATAAAAATTTATAGATGTGATTAAAAGTATATGTTAATAATAATATTTTATTTGTTGCAGTCTACATTATTGTGTTTTCAAATATTTTTTTTTGTCTTCTAATGTTAGTATTTCATATATTATTTCTAATGAAAGTAATGTTTTGTAACAATTTTTTTTGAATGTGATAACAAAAGATGCAACATATATCTAATATTTATTGAGTTTCTTGTGAGTAAAGTAATTTTTTTTTTTTTTGGTCTTAGGGAAAGAGTACCAAGTAGTCATTGTAGTTAATTTTGCATACACTATGTTTCAAAATAGTACATCAGATTTTAATGTTCTTTTTTTGTCTTCCTATAGGATTTAGCTATGTATAGCTATTGCTGTGGCTTTTGGGTACTATAGATGAATGCTATGAAATCCATTATCCATGCAAGGGTAAAAAATTGTCATTAGAAAGTGTCGTTGGAAACATGTTCCTTATTGCTTCACTACCTATTCTTTTTGACAAACAAAAATATTACACAATTGATCTAATACTCAGGCATAAAATGCCCCAATGGTCTTGCACCCTTGGTAACAATAAACTTGTGCAATCGATCTAAGTACTAGGTTTCTTTTCCAAAAAAATGAGTGGCTATTAATCCACTAGATGAATTTTTAGTGGGCCTTTAATTAGCAAAACCCAATTAACAATAATTACAACATGGGTAGTAGTTGGTTCTCTGCCACTAAATCTTAGGATTTGTAGATGTGGTTAAAAGTATCTATTAATAGTATTTGTTTGTTATAATAGAGATTATGATGTCTTCAAAATAGTTTGTGTGTCTTATAACAGGAGCACTTTACATAGTAATTTTATGAAAGGAGTGTTTTTTTCTCAATTCCTTTGATGAATATGATGGTGTATCTATCTAATACTTTTTCAACTTCTTATGAGTAAATCAATTTCATTTGTTTACATTTTTGGTCTAGATTGCATGCTTCCTAGATGTGATTAAAAGCTTCTGTTCATAGTATTTGTTATGGTAGTTATTATGGTTTTGGTTATGTAAATTATTATATTTCATTTGTCATATATATATTTTTCACTTTAACAAAACAAATGATTGATTATTAAGTTTAGATTTTTATTACAATCTTTGTGTGAACTGACGTACACATTAAATAATACATTCAATTTCAACAATACTAAAGATCAAACTTAGTATATGCATATGTATAGTCAAATCAAACAATATACACAATATCCCAAGCTCAAATTAGATTATATAATTATTATAATTTATTTAAGTAATATTTATTATAAAATAAAGTATGACTAGGATATGATAAAGACATAGATAATAAGATGTCTTGAAAATTCTATAAAATGATATAAATTGATTCTATATATCATTATATTATTCTTACCGTTAATTTTATATTTACTACATAAATAAATAAATCATAAATATAATTGCACTGCAAATAGGTCATTTTTATACTAATATGCACATACCTTGTCCAAATGATCATTTTAAAACAGACATAAAGGATGCAATCAATCATTGGAGTTCAGGAGAACATGTCTACATTCTCAGCCACATTCTTTCCTTTTGAATAGGGATTGTTGAAAATATAGATATGCAATAATATTTTATAGAATCCTTGAATATTAAGGTTTGGAATTATTGCTTTTGAGAAAACTAGATTGGTGCAATGTTGGGATTTGTGTTCCTACTAGTTAAGCGAAATCAAGATTTTGTTGTCACTTATTTTCAAGAAAAATTTAAGTCTTAAATATATTAAAATGCTACTAATTATATTCAATCAAGGTTATTAGTTCATCAAAAAGTTAATTTTAGAATTTTGTTGTTAAACATTAGTTTATTATTATTTGTACATTAAAGATTTTCTAAATAATTAAATATTATTCTTAGAAAATAAAGATATTATAAAAGAAAATTACTTTAGAAATAAAAAAATTCTAGTGTGATAGTTCAACAATTTCAAGAATAGTTAAAATAAAGATATCATTTAGACTATATGATGCCAAAAAATTTGAATAAGATAAATATTAAGAATCTTGAAAACATTAAAGTTTGCATTGACTAAAGTATTTTTTTTGCACTATTTAGCTTCTCTCAACTATAATTCTAAATTGGTTTTATATTATCGCTCTTTATCTTCTTCATCAAAATTATAAATTTATATTTGATGTTATGAATAGAGGTAATTTATATTTTATTTCTTTAAAATAATATCATACTTTAGAGATTTTCCATTATAATAACTATTTACTCATATTCCTTTGTTAAGTATGAAAACCACTAATAACCAATATGAGAACAATTCTTACCTTTAAAGCTAGGGATATGTTGTTAAGAAAGAAAAAAATATTTCATCAACATATCATGGTCAAATATTAACAAACAAGAGTGGGTGTTCTCTTCCACACTTTGGACTCACTTAAACTTGGAAGGGACATTTCCAAAGATACCTTAATAGGTTTTACATCAAATAAAATGTAACAGAACCTAATTGATGATTGAGTTGAAATTAGCTTTAATGCAAAAATCAACCATAAATAAAGGCACATAATAGGAGAGTTTGCACCAATAAGCTATTGGAATTTAATTTCAAATATTTTACATAGGTAGGGAACCAATAACTAAGCTCACTTTATGTACCAATGCAATAGCGCAACCAATGAAGAGCCATAATTTTATTATAGTGCTTACACCTTGCCTATACGTCGTGTCATGGGACCACAGTCTACTAATCCACTTTTAAGATTAGTAAATGCCTTTTGATATCCACACAATATTGCATATAGTCTAAGCCATTGATCTTCAATTGTTTGGTCATTATTTATTCTACTTTTGGCTTTTCCATATGTGTAGCTATGCACATCATGCAAATTCAAGATCAAAAGAATTGCACAAGAGAGAAGAAAATATGAGCCTTACATTTTCCACCTACTTGTGTATAATTTACTTATTTCCTCACCAACTAAGGCCTTTTGTTGATATACAACTCAATTTTAATATAGAATACAAGTGCAACAATACATTGAATGACATTCATTTATCTTGAATCTGATAATAGAACTTCATTACTTGTTGACAATCCTTGACTATACACTTTCCTAACTATCAACTTACCCCATTTCATGTATCTACACAATAGTTCAATGAACCTCCACCATAGATATTCCTTAATTGATCTAGAAATTAAGTACTTGGTACTTTATCTTTGTGAAAGATATAACTTTGTATTTGAAGATGGACCTTAACCCTCCATGTGGTATGACAACATAGATTGTGCTAATTTGTGGTTATCCTATAGGTAAACTTCATTTTAAGTGTGATATTGTGTAAATAATTTTATTCATTGATCAATCAGGAGATGAAGGTCAATTTATTCTCTTTTTTTTACTTTTTAACTTTGCACTTGCGCCCCTAACACCTAGACATGATCTATGGAAGGCTTATGAATCATTGATGAGATACCAAAATGTAGACCTTTAAATTATTTGAAATGGAAGTGTGGACCTCCACACTTACCTGCCAATGGATTGATTGTTTGGTTTTTTTTTTTGATAATCATAGTAGACACATGGTCATCCCCTTCACTAATGTGATTAATCTTGTAGTTATAGGAAATATGGTATAATTGGTACTTTTTTCTATTTTGGTAGATTTTCCTTTCTTATAGTTGGGAAAATGATCCTTGAATACCTCATGATTAGAGTTTCTAAAAGCATGTGTTGATGATCAAATGTGATTTATCTTTTCTCAATAATATCTTGGATGAGGTTCTTTCTTTTGTTGCAATTATTTGTCTTATATCCTTTATTTCTATAATATCTGTGATCATGATTGACTTGCCACCATATGGGTTTAATTTTAAGGCTCATAATCCCTACCTTCAAGTAATTTAAAAATATTATTCACAAGGTGATCCAGAAGCATCTTAGGATCTTAGAAATCTTGTATCAACCAAAAAGAATTACATTATTTTTTTTCTAGTCTATTCTAATTGGGTCATTTTTTGTGTGTTGAGTGGTAGTCATTTTTTGCTTGTGTTTTTCGGTTGTGGTCATGGAAGTGCGTTCTTAGCTTCATCTTGAACCTTATCCTATGATCTCTCCTCATTTGGTTTCATCGCACATAAGTTATAGTAGATTCTTCTGGTATCTTTCACGTTCTTCATTTCCCAGATGATCATTGTATTTTTCGGTCAGTTTCTTGATCTTCCGGTTGGTTTTTACGAGCATGATCATGGCAGCTCATTGTTACATTTGAGGCTGATTTAGTTTTATGATCGCTTCACTTAAATCTTGCATTGGAGGTTTTTAATTAAGATTTGGGTCCTAACCTATTTGGGTGTAAAATATTTACTCATTTTTGGGGGAATGTAATGTTTTCATGGTTGAACGATCATTGTGATGTCTTTATAAGCTTATGGACTTGATCCTAAGGGGAATGATGATCTCATTCAATTATTTGGCTTAGTTTGGGTAGTATTTGAAGGGTTTTGAATGTTATCAGGCCTGTGTGCTTGGCATGTATAACTGTCATGTAAAATAACATGTTGCAGATTTATTGTAAATAATTTTTGAAAATAATAAAAAGTTGAATCTCTTGTTTTTTAGTTATTTTGTCTTGTTTGCTTCCATTGTGTTGTGTTGGTTGCAAGGGTTAGAATTATATCCTTGAGGTTTCTCTATCCTTGACTGCATTAGGTGGTATCAGAGCGAGGTTGAGCTGGAGGTTGAAGGTTGAACAAGATTGAGGTTGAAAAAGGTGGACATTCTTGTGTTGGTAGTTTCGAGTTCCTAGTTTGTGAAGCCCTAGACCTATTGATTGTGAGGTGGTAGAGTGTACATCCGACTTGCAATCATAGAGGACTTGTACAAGGTGCCTAGGAAGGGTTTGTTGATGTTGTTTTTGGTTATTGAGTGTTGAAGCTATACCGGTTGGAGGAGTTTAAATGTGTGTCTGATAGATCACTAGTTGGAGAGACAGTTTCACTAGAGGATTGGAAGATACTGACTAGAATAATGAACTCTAGAAGGCTACAAAAAATATAGAATAATTTAGAGTGGAGATGAGGAATGCGATCATAAGTGTGTTGACTAGATTAGGGAGGAATCTTCAGAGTGGAGTGGAATTTGAGGAGGTTGCTGAAGATTTTTAGAAAATAGATGCTGAGAGATTATTGAGAGTTATGGCATAGGTAAGTAAAGGTCATAAGATGGATGTTTTTAGTTTCACGAGTTCATATCTTAAGGATTTGATATACTAGATTGGAGAGTTAGAAGAACATTTTGAGCTTGAATATATCAGAGATCCACAAATGATTTAAGGTTAGCAAAGATTAATTTAAAGGGTCTGTTAGAAAGTAAATTCCACCAAGATAAATGAGAGGAGGGTGGGGGTGAATCAGTTATCCAAATAATATAACTTTTATCAGCCTTATGAAATCTGAAACATGTAAATAAAAATAACAACAATCACAAAAAGATAACCATACACAATAACACAAGGTTTTTTAACTAGGGAACCTCTTGCTCAAAGAGTAAACCCTAGTGAGAATGATGCCCAAAAAGATGTAGTAATATAAAAATCCCTTGTGAGAGGATGGACTCTGCTAGGAGTCTATGAAATACATTCAGTACATAACAGTCCATGTTATGAGACTTTGAATCCTTGTTAGAAGTTTCTAATTGTGTTAGGAGTTGTGGAAGGCAGAAGGACCCACTATCTCAACAATGTCAAGGGAAAGACCACTGAACCCACTGTCTAATTGATCTTAGTATTATTCAGAATAGAATAATACCAAATGAAATAAATTCTAAAACTCTATATCCTCCCTTCTCTGACTCTGCCTCTGCTGCACCAAATACTACTATATCTCAAATACCAAACCTGCTAACTTCGCTTCACAGAAAATCCTTTCAATACTACAACAAAATCATAGATACATGCTTTCTCTCTATATCATCATACTTAATTCCATATAAAATCAAATAAAAAATCTTTCCTTCATACCAAGCCCAATACTTCACAATTGAGTCGGCCAATTAAGCCTAATAAATTATGAAATATAAAAGAATACACTTTACATAATTACACAACACTGTTGACTCACAAACTCAATAATTATTTACACATGCAATCCTAGACTAAGTGGTCTTATTCAGATCACCTTCATACTGTCTTCAAACTCTACATAACTTTGGCAAACCAAATTCTATACTAATCAAAAGATATAATCCAAACATCGTAAATTGTATCTCAGAAACTCTGTCATAATATGATCTTTAATAAATATCGAATAATTGTCACCAAAATTCAATCTTTGTATGCGCTCTTTACCACATCACCACGATACTATCTGAAATACCTTCTTAGCTATGCATAACCTCATCTGCAATTCTTTGTCTATGCTAACTCAATCTCAGTATGCTACTCTGTCAATCTTCACTAAAACACTATGCTGATATTCAAGTAGTATGTTGACATCAATGAAAAACATAGTCACTAATGTAACATATGAAAAATCCATTAATGATAACAATCTCCCCCTTCGGCATTGATGGCAACATAGATGAAAAACATTGAATGATCCATGAATCCAAAAATTTGCTACTGCTCTTGTCTTCATTAAATATTCTTCATCAATCATTGTCTTCCTCATTCTATATATTGTTCCTCTCTTTCAATATTTCTCCACTTTTTTTTCATGTATTCTTCTCCCACATTGACATCAATGACAAAATGCATCACTATGTCAATCCAATACTAGCTCAAATGTCCAAAGACACAGTTTGAAAATACCACTTACCAAGAGTCATATATGATATAGTGGTGTATCTTGATGATATATTATTTTTTATCAAAACAAAGGAGGACCACCTAAAGCATTTGGAGACAGTGCTCAAAAAGCTACAAGAGGAACAATTTTCTATTAACTTAGAGAAATATGAGTTCTTCAAATAAGAACTTGTTTACATGGGATTTGTGGTGTCTCAAGGTTCATTAAGATGGACCCAAGAAAGGTGAAGGCTATCTTGAAATGGCCAACACCAACCACAAGGAGAGAGGTAAGGAGATTTCATGGGTTAGCTTAGTTTTATAGAAAATTTTTAAGGAATTTTAGTGGTATTTGTGCACCAGTGCTAGACACCATTAAAGGTGGATTGAAAACAAAGTTCAAAATGACTTATGAGATAGGAAAATCCTTTGAGAAGTTGAAAGAATAGGTAGCTACCCAACCTATTCTTTTATTTCCTATTTTTGAAAAGCTATTTACAATAGAGTATAATGCAAGTGGAGTGGCAGTAGTAGGATTGTTGAGTCAGCAGGATAGGTCTATATAATTCTTTAGTGAGAAGCTCAACGAAGAAAAGAAAAATTATTCAGATTATGAAATAGATTTTTATCATCTAGTCCAGTCAATTAGGAAATGGAGACATTATATCCAACCTAAGGAGTTTGTGGTGTTCACAAACAACCAAAACTTGAGCTATATTAACACACAAGACAAATTGAGAAATAGGCACCTAAAATGGATGGAGTATCTGCAAGCCTTCAAATTTACTATCAAGGAAAAGAAGGGACGGTTGAATAAGGTGGAATATTCCTTGAGTGGGATATTGCTGACAGTTCAAGAAGTTCAACTCCAAAGCATTGGCATAGATATTTTTAAGGACTTCTGTAGAGATGATGAATACTTTTCTGAAGCCTACAAGGTATGTTCTGATTTTCAAAATAACTTTCACAGTCCATTTGTAGAATATACATTACAAAGTGGTCTTTTGTTTAAAGGGAATCAGTTATGTGTCCCTAAGGGTTCAATGAGATAAAATATCATTTAGGAGAAGCACAATGGTAGCCTCAATGGACATTTTTGCATCAACAAAACCATGGAGCTAGTGCAGAGGTTTTATCATTGGCCCAAGTTGCCTAGAGATGTCAGAAGGTATGTTGAACACTGTGTTGTGTGTATGAAAGCAAAAGGGGGAGCTAGTAATGTAGGTTTGTACCAACCTTTTCCCATTCCCAATAGACCATGGGAGTGCATTAGCATGGATTTGATAGTAGAGCTCCCTAAGACAAAGACAAGAATAGATAGTATCTATGTGGTGGTAGATAGGTTTAGCAAAATGAGCCATTTTACTCCTTGTAAGACTACCCATGATGCCAGATATATAGATCATCTCTTTTTCAAGGAAGTGGTGAGGATACATGGACTTTCGCTAAACATTGTGTTAGATAGGAATGTCAAAGTTAAGGGTCACTTTTTGAAGACTCCATGGAGAAGATTGGGTACTAACTTGTCTTTTGGATCAGCTTACCATCCACAAACAGATGGTCAAACCAAGGTGATTAACAGGTTTTTTGGTAACTATCTTAGACGCCTAACTCAAGAGTATGGTTAGACATGGGATCTAGTTATTCCACAAGCTGAATATGCCTATAATGACAGGTTTAACCGGACCACTGGAAGAAGTCCTTTTGAGATAGTGTATGGGATGCACCCTGTTGGAGCTCTCAATTTTTGGCAAAATTTAGAGTCCTATAAAGTGATAAAACTCTAAAAAATGGAATCCTAAACTCTATGCCCAATAATTAATAATATGATGAAGTAAATTAAATGGGATACAACAACATATTAATTTTCAATTAAAATTTGAGGGATTATGGAAGGAAGCTCTGTGAGAGGAACAATCAAAATTATGCAAGCGAAGGTTTCAAAGATGCTGGAATTTAAACCTGCTGCAAAGATGATGTTGACAGAGAATGAAGATGGTCGAATTTTAAAAATCTAAAAAAGACCCAGTTCGGGAAATCAAATTTCCTATCTCCAGAAATAATATTAGATTTTTACAATATGTTTTGGATTTTCGACCAAAGCCAAAATCTGAAAGTAGGTAGTTATTTTTTAGTTAGTTTATTATTTTTTCAAAATACTTTGTAATAAGAGTTGTGTCTTTTCACCCTAAAGAGGTGTGAAAGCCACTCAAACTCATATATATACATAATGTAAAATGTAAAGGGAGAAAATACAATAAGAAGACAACAATAATACAATTTCACA
>MU224226.1:2132033-2142481 GCA_018584345.1 Thuja plicata
TTCATTTTAAATTACATACACATTTACTAAACATTCTTTCAATTAATTAAAGTATTTCAATTTACAGTTCATGATATATTGATTTTAGTTATATTTATTTCAAGTTCCTTGCCATACTTTGAGAGACGGAAGTTTGAGTTTCATACATAGGTTATCTGCCATAAAAATCCTATTCAGGTGAAGGTTCACCCGCCTTGGTCCTGCAGAGCCAGAAGCGTAGGGGAAGAGGATCATAATTGATCATTCCTGTTAGTTGGCCAAAAATAATTGGATTTCCCATCATTGGTTTGGCAAGTCCAAAGGAAATTCAACTCAGTGTTTTTGGGCACCAACACACCCAAGGGGAGTATGTGACATCATAGATCTAGGAGCCATGGAGTATAGGAGTGGTCATGCAAAATATTTATGGGTATGTGCACCAAGTTGTGAACCAAAAAGGGGGGTATAAGTGGACACATTGTTTCTAAAATCAGGTAAACTTGAAGTTGGAACAAATGTTTGAGGGTCATGCACTCGAAATAAGAAGATGTGTAAATAATAAAAATTGTATTACTCTAAATCTAGTTTCTAAAATACTATTTTTTTAAAAAAAACCAATAATATTAAGAGGGTCAAACCCCACGCACATGAAAATTTGTTCCTGAATTTTTCATAAAAACATAGCATAGTTATTTCCGTGTGATATACAAAAGATATAGTTATATTCAGTATTTTTCAAATCCCTTTGGTAGGATGATAGGTAAGAGTGAGATATAGAAGTTGTTTATTTTTTTTTATTTTCTAATGAGTATTTTGTTTTGTATGATTTTTTAAGTGACCGCATCCTAAAAATTTGGTACATGTTCGTGCACTAGGAATAACTTGCATCAAAATAATTAAAAATGAGAACTTGTTTTTAAAAGTGTATAGAATCCAGTGTAGAACAATAATATGTAATTTATGTGTAATTTGGTTAAATATATCAAAATTTATTAAAAAAAAGGTAGACATATGTCTATGAGGACTGTCAGACATTGGTAAAAAAAATTAAAGTTTACTGTGGTAATGTTGTCCAAAAATAGAAAAAATATTATGATTAGATAGCTAAGAAGACATATGAGATTATGGTGAAAATTATAGAGATACCCTCTTCACAAATTTCAAACCTGATGAAGATAAAGTCAAGAATTCATCTTACAAGATGAAAAAATGTCTAAAAGAACAAAAATAGAGGGAAAATGAGCCTCCAAGCCTTTGGGTCATTTTTCAAGCCTCTTCCAAAGCCATAACCCGACCAGGTTTCTAAATTTCAAATAACCCGATTAGGTTTTGAAAATAAAAAGTACTTTTTCAACTCCTACATAACCTGATCGGGTTTTGGAGAATAAAATGCATAATTTTCACATCTTCAAAACCCGATCAGATTTTGAAGAAGTAAAGATTATGCATTTTAGTCTCTCTCTCTCTCTCTCTCTCTCTCTCTCTCTCTCTCTCTCTCTCTCTCTCTCTCTCTCCTCCTTTGTTCTTATTTTTTTAGAACCCGATCAGGTTCTGAGGAATTAGGAATGTTGAGCCTTTATGTTCTCATAACCCGATCAGGTTCTCAGGAAAGAGGATTGTTGAACCATTAAGTCCTCATAACCCAATTGGGTTCTATTGAATTAAGAAATTTGCAAGTTTATTTGCTTCAACGGTCTAAAAATACTCATTGCAAGTTGTCCCAGGTTCCCACTTATTGTTTTTTGTTGTTTTTCACCAGTAATAGACAAGTCTGCACTTTTTTGCATATTTTTTCTTTGCAATGATTGAATTGTGTTATTTATTGGTGTTTTTTAATGTTATTTTATCATTTTAAGTTCATATTTCAAGAAAATGATTGATTTGTTCTTACTTTTTGGATTTGATGTTCACATGTTATTCTATGTTCATGATATTATTCGTAGGGTCCATTCAATACGAATAATGGAAATGAAAAAAAGAGGAACAATTGAACAATGAAAGATAGAAAAGGAAAGACAAAGGGAGCACATGAGGAGAATATGACAATGTACATCATCAAATGTATGCAATGTAAGTGATGAAAATGAAAATGTTAACTTTAATGTGACAAATACATCTAATTCAACAAATTAAAATGTTCAACATACACCAATTTAAATGATGGGGACAAATGCACCTAATTCATCTAATGCACCATTTCAATTTGATGTGATTAATGAACAAAATGCACATAATGAAAACGAAAATGTTCAACATACACTAATTGAAATTATGGGGATAAATGCACCTAATTCATCTAATGAAAATGTAGAGCATGGAGCTGTGTTAACACATCCTAGAATAATTTTTAGAAAACTAAAGTTTCTAATTGACATTGATGAAAATATTTTGAGGCCAATGCATGATAAAATATCGGAAAGAAATTGTTAAAACAATTTGGAATAACTATTTTGAAAAATTAAATCAAAGTGGAAGATGTCAAGTAGTTGTTGAAATGATTAAGAATCTAAAATTTAGAGAGACAATGAGAATTGTGGGGTTGATAACATCTAAAAATAGTACTGAGAGAACCATTGTGAGAAATCTATTCAATACATACCAAGCCATTGGTTCAAAATCACACAGTAAAGATGCTAATGTTACTTGGCGTGTCCTCACATCAACTATAATGGGAAAGGAAATGAAAAATATCGTATAGTAAGAAAAAAAAGTAGGTCATTAAGGATAGGTAGATCAAAATTACAGAGAGCCTTACACATGAAAGACAAAATGGAGGATCCAAACACAAATTCTCTTTGGTCATTCTCAAGTAGACTCCCACGCAAGAACAAGGTTATTGTTGATGAATTAAGAACATTTACTAAAATATTTTGGCATGATAACACAAGGGTTCACCCAACCAAAGAGACATTGTTGGGAGGAGAATTGGATCTAAAGATCGTATGCCACATCCAAAATATTTTTTAGATATGACACAAACACAATTTTATGAAAGCTTCCTCCAAAGATTTCCTCAAATTAAAATTAGTCAATGATTTTCAGAAATAGAAAAACCCTTTTACGTCAAGATTAATCATGCGCGCACCACATGTTGTTGCAGGGTACATATTGAATTTTTCATGCATTATGATATATATCATCATGTTTGTTGTTCTTTTCACACTAACACTATTTTGTAGGAATGTGGTCTTCAAGAACCTCCTACATCATCAAGAGATTTTATGTCAAGTGTATTATGAAATCGAGATGATGGTTGCATTTATAATAAGATGATGTGTTTGAATGGATCTTGTAGTGCATGTAGTGGTATGAGAAAGTTGTAGATATGTCATCATATAGAGAGCACAAATGAGATAGGAAATACACTTGTTTCATTTGGAAAATACAAGACAATAACTTATTGTCTAAAAGATGGAAAAAAACTTAGGAGGTGTGAGTTAGTGAAACATGATTTATGCGTAGCTAATTTTATGAAGATTTTTCAATAGAAACTAGTTAATGAGTACATGTGTCATTCACATAGAGCTAGGTGGTTGGATGAAAAATTCAAGAAATGTAAGGACATGTTTCCCCTTGGTACTATTGTCTCCATTATTGATTTTTCTAAGAATTATACACTTAAACCTTAGAATGAAGTGCAATCAATGTATTGCCATTCTATTCAAGTGACGATCTTTGTACATATAGAATTCTTGCATGAACATGATAGCACATATGTAGATAGAAAGGATTTAAGAGAGTATCACTTCTACATCAGTGACGATAGCACACATTCATCAGAGTTTGTGCAAGGTTGCTTCAAAGTTTTCTATGAGAATTTAAGAAAAAGAGGTATTGAGTACACCTAACACATAATATTGTTAGACAATTGTACCTCACAATTCAGGATTGAAAGGATGTTCTATTGGTTGAGTAGGATGCATGTGAAAAGTGGCATTCAATATTTTTATAATTTCACTGAGGTGGAGCATGGAAAAGGTGAGCATGATGGTGCTGGTGCATGTGTAAAAAGACTCTTGATAGAGAGCAATTGAAGTACAAAGGTGGTGTAGACTTAATAAATGTAGAAACAATTGTGCGACGGTGCAACTCTACGATGGGAACAGGTAATGAAGGTAAGTCTATGGTTAATATATATTTTTGGTTGATAGGTGAGTCTAACATTGAAAACTATCTAGATTGTTGTTCACTTACATGATCAAGTGACATGCACTCATTTAGAAGTTAAAATGTAACATCACTGGGTATTTATACTAGATTAATGGCATGTTTTTTCTTTTCTTGTATGAATTTTGCATGGGAGGAATGTGAATCAAAATAGTGGGTTGACGAATGGTCTTATACACCTTTGTAACAGCTTGATACATATCAACTCCCTAGAGCACTACAATTGAACCAGTTTGAAGCATCAACGGATTTTGATCACATATCTGACCTAGTTAAACTAGGTAATTTCTTAATTTATTATTCATTTTGAGATGAACTCTTTTCAACATACTTTAACTCATTTTATTAGGTGGTTAATTATTTAGGGTGTTAACTTATCCCTCTATAAATTGAAGGTCATCTATATGCAGTTTTTGCAGATGATAACAATGAGGAAGGGACTGATTACTTTTTGTGTCATTGTATTGAGGGAAAATATAAATTGACAACTACAGTCATTGATGGAAAAGGTATTGATTACCCAATAGGATCCATTTTTGTGAGAAGGACATGGCTTAGAAGGTACTCTATCAAAATATAATGTGTTCTTGTTTGACAACTTTGAGACCTCTTACCATCATTCTATTACACTTTATATGTTGAATTTTATATTAATTTATGCTTTTATGAAATGTAGGTACCCTATCCAAAAATCCAAGAAGTGGTTTTTTCAGGACTATGAGACACATAGACATATTTTGCATTACTCAAACCTTCTTGTTGCAACAAATATTGAATTGATAAAGTATACTGGTAGACCTTGAAAGAAGAATTTATGAAAACTTCATGAATCTGAACATGAGGCAATACATGACACAATAAGGGTTAGAGGTGATCTAGAAGGTTCACTCAATTAGTTTTGGGCCATCATGAAGAATCATTCTACAAAATGGTAGAATTATTTTGACAATTTTGCATATAATTTTTGCGAAACAATCTAACTTCGCTTTTTTGTAAATATAAATGACTACGAAGTGGTCTACATGCATATTTGTAGACCACATTTTGTATATTGAAATAAGATCAAATTGTATATAAAAGTGGCCATGGGTTGATTTGTAGATACCGAGGGGCCACATTTTGTATAGTTTACTGTGTACCATTTAACTAAGAGGATATGAGTGAATTACGATTCAGTACAATTATAACAATGGCTCATGCATTGGATACCTCATGTTTCTTTAAATTATAATAATGGTTCATGTGTATTATTTATGTATGTATGTTCATTTTCATATTATGTATTTATGTATGTATCTTTGTCATGCATTGTATTTATGTATGTATGTTTATTTTCATATTATATATTTTTCCATGCGTGGTATGTGTGTATTATTTTCATACTACATCTTTTTCATGCGTTGTATGTATGTTCTTTTCTATCTTATATCTTTGTCATGTGTTTTCATGTGTAATAGAACTAATATTTTCCAAAGCAACTACCTTGTCGAACCAAAGTAATAGGCATAATCTACAATTAAAATTATGGTGTTATATGTTATGCTTTGTGGATGTTTGAATTTTTTTTAATTCTATTGCATCGTGACACTTACATGTTTAATCGCATGGAATTTATTTAAAATAATTATCCGATTATTGGTTGAATTGGTTCATTACTTGTTTACACTTATTCAACCACCCTCTCCCAGTGCCTCTATATACTAATAATTGGTATCAGAGCCTAGTTCCGTTGAAGAAGCCTAACACCTTGGTAGAGGTTTTTAAGGAATACATGGAGTTTTATAGAAGGAAACTTGTAAAGGCCGAAGTTATGATTGAGAAATTCAAGGAGTAGTTGAATATTTTGTCTTAGTGCACCTTGGGAACACTTTGGTCTGATTTACACCAAAAATTTCTTTATTCTTTGCAAGTGAAAAAATATCTCCCCTAGTGTTTACCCAACCAATTGGAGCTGATGGAGCTGACGGTTTGGTTCCATAAAAAATTGTTTGAAAGATGCACCATTGAGCAACTTTCAACTAAGCAACAACACAACTTTTTTCACCAACTGAGATCAGGTCACCAAATGGAATCCGAGTGAATTCTCCCAGAACTAATATACACTCTTGTTGGCCTTCCCAAGAAGGTCCTTTTACACTTCACAAATCTCTAATATCTCTAACAAGGTCCGAGATATGGCTCTCAAAAAATTGCTACCAAATTTAGCTTAGTGTACCTTGGGAGCACTTCGGTCTGACTTGCGCTGGAATGTTCTCGATGCTTTGAAAGAAAAAAAAAAGGTCTCCTATAGTGTTTACTTAGACAAATGGAGTTGATGGAGCTAATAGTTTGGTTCCACGATGAACAATTTGAAAAATGTACCATTGAGCAACTATCCTCTGAGTATTGATGCAACTTTTTGCAGCAACCAAGATCGGGTCAAAAAATGGAATCTGAGTGGAATCTCTTAGAACTAAGCTATGTAATTTTATGAATTCCCAAGAAGGTCCTTGAGCACTCTACAGATCTTTGATATCTCTCACGAGGTCTTAGATATGGCTCTCCAAAAATTATTGCCCAATTTGGCTTAGTGCACCTTGGGAACACTACGGTCTGACTTGTGTTGGAACATTCTTGATGCTTCAAAAGTGAAAAAAGGTCTCCCCTAACATTTACCTGGCCAACTAGAGCTGATAGAGCTGACGGTTTGGTCCCACAATGGACAGTTTGAAAGATGCACCATTGAGAAACTTTCAACTGAGCATCAATGCAACTTTTTGCACCAACCGAGATTGGGTCGCCAAATAGAATCCTAGTGGAATCTCCAAAAAATGAGCTACATGCTTGTAGGCCCTCCTAAAATGGTCTGTTTTCACTTCATAAATCTATGATATCTCTCACGAGGTGCGAGATATGGCTCTCCAAAAATCGCTGCCCAATTTGGCTTAGTGCACCTCGGAAACACTTCGGTCTAACGTGCACCAGAACATTCTTGATGCTTTGCAAGTGGAAAAAGGTCTCCACTAGCATTTACCCAGCCAAATGGAGTTGATGGAGCTTTCGGTTTGGTCCCATGATAAATGGTTTGAAGGATGCACCATTGAGAAACTTTCAACTAAGCAATAATGCAACTTTTTGCAACAACCAAGATCGGGTCGCCAAATGAAATCTGATTGGAATCTCCCAGAACTGAGCTACATAATTTTAGGCCTTCCAAATAATTTCCTTCTTCTCTTCACATATCTCTCATATCTCTCACAAAGTACTAGGTATGGCTCTCCAAAAATCGCTGCCCAATTTGGCTTAGTGCACCTTCAAACATCTTGGTCTGGCTTGCGCCAAAATGTTCTTGATGCTTCACAAGAAAGAAAAGGTCTCCTGTAGCATTTAACAAGCCAAATAGAGCTGATGGAACTTATGGTTTTATCCCACGATGAATGGTTTAAAACAGAAATAATAAAATAGTTGCATAGCAACTTTTAAAAGTTTCTCGACAACATTTGTGCAACTTTTGACAATGTTGCAAAATGTTGCTATTAGGACCTCTAGACCTATTGAATGGACTTAGAAGACCCTAAGATCCTATAGTAGGACCTTTATTAGACCAAAAAAATCAAACCTACTTATTGTATCATAGTTCATGAGTCTAATCGACCTTAGGTTTACAAAGATACCTTAGATGGATTGACCAAACTCTCATACTATGTATTTCAGTCACAAAAAACTTACAATAACAAACATAAATTCACTTAAGTCATGGAGTGCATACATATAAATCATGAAAGATACACATAAATATAATGTACCACATCAAACATTAATTCACTTATTGTTGCCCGAATTTTCCCATTCTGTGCAATTGACCTGGTTTGCCCTGTCTTGCTTCCTCTGTCTTATTTTCCAGGCTTCATGTCTTCTCTTGGCCCTTAAACCCTAAGTCTTTCATGTTTAAACGATGTAATAAACCCTAAGCCTTGGTTCGTTATGTTTCACGATTACCTTTTTTAAATCACTAAGAGCATGTGCTTATTTTCCAATTCGCTTGATCGCTTAAGCCTCAGAGAATATTCCTATTCTTTCCCCGACTCTGCGCCTAAGCTTTGTCGCGTAGTCTGATGACCCATTGGAATATTCCCCTTACGTCTTCCGACTTGGCTATCTCTCTTCAGTCGCATGATCGCCAAATCCATGTCATAAGTCCTGTGACAAGTGGGACCCTCTCAGTCAGTCGGGTGATCACGTGACCCTCATCGAATATTCCCTTTTATCTCCCAACTTTGCTTTTTGCCTTGTCGCGTAGTCTCTTGACCCATTGGAATATTCCTCTTACGTCTTCTGACTTAGCGTTTGCCTTTGGTCGCGAGGTCGCCAGATCTATGTTACAAGTCACATAAAGAATGGGGCCCGCCCTCAGTCGCTTGATCGCATGAAGAATTCAACGGTCAATGAAGTGCCTCAGGACTTCGCGGTTGCTCTTGGTCGCTCAGTCGCCAAACAGTTTAGAACGAAGAAAAGGTGCTCGCGAGTGCGCGATGAGCAGAAAGCAAGGCCTCATCGCTCACTCACCGAGCAATGAACATGAAAGGAAATGAGGCTGCGGGTGTGCGACGAGCTGGGGAGGAAATTTATCCCGCACTCGCCGATCAAAAGGGATGAAAGAAAAGAAGCCCGAGACTGTGCGATGAAGTAGAAAATAGAGGTCGTCGCTCGGTCGCTGATCAGATTTGAAATGTAGAAAATAGCTCGCGAGTGCGTGATGAGTAGGAAAAAGGGGCTCATCGCTCAGTCGCTGCAGTTGTCACAAAGAAGGAAATAGTCTGCGGGTCTGCGACGAGCTGGGGAGGAATGTTGTCGCGCGGTCGCTGAGCCATAAAGATCAAAGGAAGACGGCTCGCGACTGAGTGACTAAATGATTGTTCAATGTCGTCGCGCACTCGCCAATGTTTCAAGATAAATGGAGGGAAGCTCGTGGGTGAGCGACTGTAGGAAAAAGGAGCTTGTCGTGCACTCGCGGTAATTAATAAAGTAATGTTTTCAACCTGCGAGTGTGTGACTGAAGAAAATAAAGAAGATGTCGCCCAGTCGCAGATCAAATTTGAAGTATAAAAAATGACTCGTGATCTTGTGACGAGCTGAAGGAGATGGTAATCGCGCAGTCGCCAAGCACTAAGGATGCATAAAGATCAAGCTGCGAGTGTGCGACTGAAGTAAAACGGGTGCTCGTCGCTCAATCACCGTTCCATAAAGGTGAAGGGTTTTCAGCTCGCGACTGAGCGATTGACAAAAGAAAAGGCCTCGTCGTTCACTCGTCGAGCAAGTAACATAAGGAAAAAATGACTTGCGAGTGTGCGACTGAGGAAGGAAATGGCTCGTCGCCCAGTCGCCGAGCAGTTTAGATAAAGTAAAAAGAGCTTGCGACCGAGCGACCAAGGGAGCAGATGAGCTCATCGCGCACTCGCCAAGAAAATGACATAAAGAAGAAATGGCTTGCAGGTTTGCGACCAAAGGAAAGGGCAGCTCATCGCGCACTCGCTGAGTAATAAGGACAAAGAAAACATGGCTTGCAACTGTGCGTTTATGATGCAGATGAGGTCATCAAAACTCAGGGATGTTTTTCTCAGTTGTAGAGGGATTTCTAGAATTGATCAGAGGGTTTCCAATTGTAGAAAATCATGCACAGAGCAGTTATTCGATATTTGGATAGATTTGTTTCAATATTGGTGAAAAAGAGAAGTTTCAACGTGTTGCAGAGCAGAACAGAGTTATGGCTGAGTTTCTAGAAGCGCCATGAGGAAGGAGAAGAAGTCCTGGGCGATGATAAGATGAACACTTGGCTATGCACTGTTCACAGACAAGAGAGATAGTTATTGCAGAGAAATATGGGTAAACAGGTGTACATGACTATTCAGAGTAAACATAAATGTTACTAGCCACCGTCTACCAAATCTAATTTCTAGTTGCCAGATCGAGAAGGTCAGGAAAATATCCATGAATATCTGTTTTGACTCGGTCATTCTCGACTGCCTTCTCTCTCTCTTTTCCTCTCTCCTACGTTTTTAGGGTTAGGGTTTCCCAGGACCATCCGAAGCTTGTTGCATCCTAAGGGATCCCAAGATGGTCATAGCCCTATATATAGCAGAAAAGTTGCATTTGCAAGGGGGGGTTCTTCTTCTTTTGTTCTTGTTGTTCTGTAACTTTTCTGAGTTCTTGACAGAGATAAAGAGATTTTGTAACCCAAGAGTTCTGATTATGTAGGAGGCATGCTTTGTGGCAAATTTTCTGTCCTTAGTATATTTTGTACATGAGTCTGTAACTCACTGTGA
>MU224226.1:2143695-2160546 GCA_018584345.1 Thuja plicata
CACAAGAACGATTCAGATGCTAAGCCATAAATCTTATCTCAAAATAATATCAAGATATATAAGTATTGGGTTGTAATTTGTTGACACTTGAATTATCGATTACCTCATCTCTTTCTCCTATGCTTGGGTTGAATGATAAATGAAATGGGCTCTATCGTGGGTGACATGGACTCCTAGAAAATTGGTGAGGTAGAGGAAGGATAGGCACTCCTAAAGGGTCCTATAACATGAAAAATTAATAATACAAAATACATGTTATAAATAAGAAATACTAAAAATAAAAAATGCATGGACTAAAAATAAAATTTATACCACAACATGAATTAGAACTCCTGTACTGGAGGGAGCCAAAACTATTGATGAATCAGTTTAGACATTTTCCTATATGGTAAAATAGAAATATGTTATAGTCAATAAATACTAGATAATGAAAAAAATGTATACACTAAATAATACAAATGCATACCGAAGCCTCAACTGGATCTCCTATGCTAGGAAATGGATCCCTGGGAAGTGGAGAAGGGAGCTGTAATAGGTAATGAGAATTCACGTGTAAGTTAATAACCCAAATTTGTTGACAATCAAGTTATAAAACTATAAATGCATCTACTCGTCTCTAAAAAAAAATGTTTAACATGTATATATAACAAATACATACCATAATCTGAGATGGCTCTACTATACTCATATGAGGATTTGCCTCATCTGAGGCAACTATGACCAATCCTTGTATAAAAAGTCATATAAAATGACATACTAATATAGGAAAATGATTTCTAAAATATTTTAAACGAACAAGAATGTGATTGAAAGTAAATATGAAAATGTGTTACCTCCTCCCTGTCCTGAACATCATTAGTGTTTGGTACATTCATTGGTTTAGTGAAACCCAAATGATTCTACATCTATATAATAACCAAGTCAAGTGCATTCATCAATATAGACTACATTGAAATGTTCATAATACATTTCAACAAATATACTGAAATTGGACTTAATTCTTGTTTTTTGTTTCAGTGTCCCCGATGAGTTCTTCCTTTTTCCTAATGACCTCAAGCTTGGTGGGGTAGGCTAACAAAAACAAATTTAACATAAGAGAAATAATATGATACCGCACGGGTTCAATTAAAACTATAAAGAAGAGGTGTGCAAAATATGATACCACATAGCTTTGTAAGCCAAATTCAATGGCAGAAAGGGTGACATCATCAATCTCATAAATGTGAGCCCCTGACAAGCCCTATAAAACACAAAATAATTATAAGAAATAGTTTATAATAAATATTATGATTCACTTGAATTCCACAAACGCTTATGCTCCACAACTCTATTATCACAAGTTTATATACAAATTTTACGAACCATTATTACAATATAATAAATTTGTCTTCTTTCACACACAAGACTATTTTTTAACAAATTTGTAGTCACAATTAGAGAAGGATGGTTCAGATTGTATTCGTGGAGGTCAGAGGCTAGGACCACTTTTGAAGCAGGTAATATGATTGTTGTAGCCTGACAATGGGTACGTTTTAGTGTGTTTACCCTTAGCATGGGGGATTTGGAGTGCATTTAGGTTGAGAGTAGGTGGTATGGGCAGTGATGAAAATATTTGGGGTGCTTATGAACCTAGGGTGTAGAGGGGTTCTTGTCTATGGTGAAGATATAGACTAGTATATGGGGATTGTCCTAGTATGACAGTGAAATGCCAGAGAGTAGAGTTTACTGAAATAACAAGTGAATGTGCTTTGAGCAATAGGATAAGGACCTTTTGATAATTTGAGGGGTTATTGGGGTGTTTAGAAGTTATTTGTTGGGACTCTTCAGAAGGCCATGGAGGTGTATTGAAGGATTGAGGACATCCACAATCAGTGAACAATCAGAGATTGCATTCATGATTTTGAACAAGAAATAAGAGTAAAAGAATGATGGTTGGATGTTCCAGATGATGTTCAAGGTTGATTCATAAACCAATAAGTGATTGGTTGGGGTATGAGTCTGTGTATGAGTTTAGCATTGGTTGAATTGAGTCCAAGGATGGAGGGTGGGAGTTCCAATCAGTTTGAGTCATGATGGTTGGACAAGGAAGTGAACTTGTTCGAAAGTATGATGTCTAGGTTTCCAAAATCCAAGGATCTTTGTTGAAGCCTTTGCATTCAACCTAATTCCTTGAGGGAGTACCATCCTTTATGAATTCCTTCAGTTGAATTACATTAGAACAAATTATTTGACCATAAAGCAATATTAAACAAACATACACTAATACACCAATACATCAAATCAACAATACAATATGGTGCAGAGCACCAAGGGAGCAAGAAGGAAGACATGGCCACCTAGAAGACCCTATAAGGGGAAGATTAAAAAAATACCATCAAAGCTCATTTGTGGATTTAATGAGATCTTTTGACACCTGAAAATTCAGCCCCAGATTCACACACATTTTCCAGGGAAGTATTTATTATTGTTACATTTTTTATTTATTTCCTTGTTAAAATATGTGAGGAAAATTAATTATTTTATTTTTAAATGTGTTAAATGCATTTGTATTTTGAAATAAAAAATAATTATAAAAGGATAATAAGAATGATTTTAACAAAAGGGTGGTGATCAAGAGTTGAACACTCAAACTCTCAAGCCAACCGCTTTTCCTATGTACCTACCCATTCCCTCCCTAACCAATTGCTCTATTCTATTTCTTGAGAGTATGTGTTAAATGGAAGAGATATCCTTAGAATTTTTTACCCTATAGTAAAATTTTGAAATCAATCATTAGGGTGAATAAATGAATAATATTTGTCTTTTATTTTGTTTCAACTATGCATTTAAATTTATGAGAATACATTATTAGGGTTTTAATTTAAATGTAAAAATCTTAAAGAAACCCTAATTATATTCTTTGAATGATTTATTTTTAAAGTATTGAGGAAATAAATATGTTTGATAATATTTCACTAAATAATTTTTTTGAAAATAAATAATTTTAGGAGAAATGTAATGTTTTACTATTATTCTAAAGATGATTTTTGTGTGTGTATTTGGGTACCTGTTGAAAACAACACAAACACTCAATAGGTCATTGCATTAGTACAAAAGGTTAGATAAAATGTTCAGAACCACTAACATCGGCCTATTGCCTTCTAACTAGAAAGAGTGTGATTAGTTGCATATTTAGCCCTCAAAATATACTACGAATCAGTGACCAATACTATTCTAGCATGAAGGATTTAAATCAAATTTAAGCTAAAAAGATGAGAAAGCATGTAATTTAGCTCTAAAAGGTAAAACTAAAACAATGAACTAGCATGAGATAATAGATGAAATATAGATCTAGGATGAATCTAACAGCATAACAATGTATTTTTGATCTAATGTGAAGGCTTATTTTCTCTCAAAACAGGCTTCTATTTATAGAAGAATGGGAGAGAGAGAATGAGAGAGAGAGAGAGGGGGGACAAGGTTCATTTATGAATTAGGAGACTCATAAATGAATATGTAAGAGCCATTAATGCCCAAGGCGTTAATAAGGCATGGGAGAGACATAGTCTTAAGGTCTTCATATTAATGAAGGCATTAATGAAGGCCTTAAAGAGGTAAGGGAGGATGTAAGAGAGTGGCTTGAAAAAATGGACTTTAAGAAAGTCCAGCTTGAGAAAGTGGACTTTCTCAAGTGGGTTGAGTTGCTAAGCATTCCTTAATAGAATGTGACAACATTAGGAGGTGGGTTTTAGGATTAGGATTAGATTAGCATGGGTGAATGGGTTGAGAAGAGTTAGAACCCAAGGTAGAAGTGGTTGAGATAGGTTAGGTTGGGGTTTAGGGGAATATTTAATAAATGAAATAAACTTATTTAATTCATTTAGAAATATAGGAATTAATTATTTTAAACAATTTGATTGCTTTTTAATAATTAGGGGACTATAGCTATTTTAATTAAATTAAATAGGCTACGGGAATTGGTTAATTGCAAGTGGGTATTTGATTTTGGGATTTATTTAATTCCTTTATAATTAAATACTATAGCCATATTTGATTTTGGTTCGATTTGATTGGTCGAAATTGATTTGAATTGTATGGCTATAATAGTTAATATAAATCAGTGATAAAAAACACCTAGGACATTAAATTGATAAAAGCATTATGCCAAGAAGTAACAGGGTCGTTTGGACATAATCAAGGGTATGATCATACTTAGGTAAAATAGGGTTCATAGTTAGAATAGACAAAATTTAGGTGGTTACATTTGCCCCTCTTTGAATTGATGTGCGAGCAGCGCATTGATTCAAAGAATTTTTTTTTATTTTGACTTCAAAAAGATTGAGAATTCCGTCCTTGGTTGTCGAACGAAATGTTGATGAGATCAGTCTCACACTTTTAAACAAAACTGATAGAATTGATTTTGAACTTGGTTGTCATCCAAAGATCAATAAAAGATTTTAAAAATACCAATTCTGAACTTGGTTGTCATCCAAAGATTGATAATACTGTTTCTGAACTTGGTTGTCGTCCAAAATCCAGTATGAAGGTGCCAGGAGCTTTAAAAATCTTATAAATAAGGAAACATAAGATATCCAGCTTATGAGAACCAAAGCTTTCTATCCAACAGTTCTGACTTAGTCAAGGAAACTGTTATGCCCCTAGTTTGTTTGATAACAAAGTAATTGTTAATGCAGTTTTGAGAAAAAATTTAATTGATAGTGTGATCATGCCCCCTCGGGAATGAAATCGAAGGAAAGAAATAAAATCCCTCAGTTGTAGAGAATAGAACACTTGCAAGAAGTGATAAGGTCAGAAAGAGTGGAGTAGAAGGTGTGTTTAAAAATAAACACATGATTATCAAGTTAATTACGTGAAAATATGAGTTCGATTTTGTTCTTGATAGATCAAAGATTTTGGGAAGCATGGGTATTAGTAATAAACTTGGATTTTTTGGTAGAAGATAGAAAGCATTTTTGAGCTTCAAGATTCCTTATGCTATTATGTACTATTTGAACAATGCATCAGGCAATCTTTAAATGCAGCTATATGAAGACTCTTAGGACTTGTCACTGATTTAGCAAATATTGCAACATTTTTATCATCATTGGGAATTTTTGGAATGGATACCATCAAATAATACAATCATTACTAATACCCACTGATATTATGATAATATGAATACTATGTTTTATTGAAATGTCAGAAATAGACTTAGGCATCAAGGAAAAGAAGCCATGATAGCAAAACAGTCACCTTCCTTTTAATATACCAGTTTCTGATTAAGGCAAGATATTGAACCCGCAATGACCTTGAAATTCATATCCTTGGGTTCATTATGATTCGTATACCTTAGTGAGAATATGGATCAGAAAATAGACAAGGAAATTGTGCCAAACTCACCGTAGTTTACACATAACCAAGATCAAGATATATGCGGCTATCCACCCATAGTGGCAGCTCTTACCATAAACATCCTAGTTAAGTGAAATTTATAGGATCATTTGAAACAATCACCATACATAGAAATTCAAGAAAACATTATTCCCCCAATCCTTGCGACTCTTTGTCTTTGCGTAGATGTCATTAAGCAACTAAGAAGACATAATAAATTATCAATTGAGAATCAATTAGATAAAATTTATAATTGCCTAGATGCCCCTAGTTGAAAACATCATTAGGACATAAAAGAATCATAATCAAACCATTATCAAACTATGCATTTAAGTAGTACTTGTTCATTCATCTATCAAACACAGTAAAGATTCATCAATCAGAAATTTAGAATATAAGCAATATGGTGTTCCATGCCTATGCATTGATAGGATCATTTGTTCATATCTGTGATCCAAGACGGCTTTGGTGAATGTTAATGTCATGTCCCATGTTTTGAAAAGATATGTTGGTTTTTGGGAAAGTGAAATTGTTCTGCATGTGTTGAGAAACATTGTGCTCGTGAGGCAAACCAGCCTAGAGAAACTTAGCAACCGTAACTGACTATACCAACAAATATTCCCCCAGTGTAGAATGACTTATTCCTAAGACGTAAAGATAAAAAAATCCCAAGCAAGGATAAGATAGTCATGTAGGAATATGAAGTCAGCGTATGAGCACAGGCAAAATTATGAATGCCTAGTATTAGTAGTGTATTGATAAATGGAGCGCAGAACACAAGTGACGCCTGATTGCAATGTTTTCACCACTTGGGAAGATTCTTTTCTTTCTTTTTGCTTACCAAGATGCCTGTGTTACCAGGTGCTCATCAAGACACTTTTCTTTATTTTTTTTATTTTTTATTTTTTTATTTTTTTATTTTTTTTTAATTTATTTTATTTTTTTTGAATGTTTTTGTGGTATCAAGGTGCCTGTTTACCAGGTTTTCACCAAGGATACCTATTTTGTAGGACTTTTTCACTATTTTTGGATTTCTTCAAGATCAATTTTCTGAATGTTTTTGGCATTTTTCAAGAACTTTTTGTTGTACAGGCTCTGCTAGCCGAACATCAAGCGTAGAACCGCTTCAAATGTAGTGTGTTGATAGGATCAGGAAGAACATCTCCCTCATGTGTATCTAACTAATAAGCTCCAGTCCAAACAGTAGCCATGATAACATAAGGCCCCAACCAGTTAGGTTCAAACTTTCCTTTCTGTTCTTTGTTAGGCTGGTTCTTAGGATTCTCTTTCAGGACAAGGTCTCCCACCTCAAACTTGCGTGGTTTAACCTTCTTGTTGTAACCTTTGGAAATTCTTTCTTGGTACACTTTGAGGTGATCGAATGCTTGTTTCCTGTGCTCATCCAGTAGGTCTATAGAATTTATCTGATCAATGCAGTACTGTTCGTCAGTAACCAGTCCTTGTAAAGATATCCACAAAGATGGGATCTCAACCTCAATGGGTAGTACTGCCTCAGCGCCATAGACCAGAGAAAATGGTGTGGCTCCAGTTGGTATTTTGATTCTTGTTTTGTAGGCCCATAGTGCCAGATTTAGTTGTTAATGCTAGTCTCTACCAGACTTGCTCACAGTTCTATGTAAGATTTTGAGAATGTTTTTGTTCGATGCCTTAGCCTGTCCATTACCTTTTGGATAATAGACTAAAGAGAAATGTTGATTAATGTGAAACTGTTCACAGAGGTCATCAATGTCTTGGTTTTTAAATTGGCCCTCATTGTCTATCACAATTGAAGAGGGTATCCCATATCTACAAATAATGTATTTTAAAATGAACATATCCACCTGTTTGCCAGTGGCTGTGATTAGCAGCATGGCCTTGACCCACTTTGTGAAATACTCAGTGGCCGTAATGATGAACTTGTGTCCATTTGAAGAGTTGGGATGTATCTATCCAACCAAGTCAAATGCCCATTGCTGGAATGGCCAATGTTTTATGAAAGGTATCAGTTCTCTGGTAGGAGCATGGATGAGGTTTCCATGTGTTTGGAATTTAAGACATGCTTTGGAAAATTGAATAGCATCTTTCTTCATTGTGGGCCAATAATAGCCTACTCTGAGCAGCTTTTTAGCTAATGAAAAGTCATTTGAGTGTGATCCACATACACCTTCATGGACATCTTTCAAAGCTAGATTAGATTCTTCTAATTATAAACATCAAAGAAGTGTACCCTCAAGACTACATCGATATAGGTTGTTAGTTATGAGGATGTAACATGATGTTGTCCTAATCAGGGATCGTTTCTCATTTCTAGATAGATTGGCGGGAATGGTTTGGTCTGAAAGATAAGCAATGATACTGGCATATCGAGATTGATCAGGAGTATTTAAGGCAAAAATTACCTGGTACGTTGGATTGGCAAAGGCGGGATAGGATATTTCTTCCACCAAGAAGTCATAGTAGAATTGATGTTCCTCTAGTTGTAGCATGAGTGCCAAGGTAGCCATAGCATCTGCTGCTTTATTCTATGATCTTGGTATCTGCTGGAAGGTGATGAAGACAAAGTATTTCTTCAAATCATCAACTAGTTTTTTGTAGGGCATCAATTTCTCATATCTTGTTTGATATTCCCCATTGATTTGATTGATAACTAGTTGGGAGTCACCATATATGTGTAGCTCAATGATCTTCCATTCTATGGCAAGCTTGAGACTATTGACCAACACTTCATATTCTGAGATATTGTTGGTGCATGGAAACATTAATTTGTAAGATTTGGGAATCTTATATCCTTGTGGAGTAATGAAGAGAACTCCGGCTCCAGATCCTTGTTGAGTAAATGACCCATCAAAGTACATCTTCCATGAATGTTCAATGAGAGGCATGATTATTTCATCAGGGAATTCTATTAGTAATGGTGTATCATCCTAGAGTGGTAAATCAGCTAGTTGATCTGCAAGTACGTGTCCTTTGATAGCCCTCTGTTCAACATACTCAATGTCAAACTCACTTAGAATGAGGACCCATTTTTCCAAGCGGCCTGTTAATGCTTTTCTACTTAAAGATACTTCAGAGGATCGATCTTAGCTATGAGCTTGACTGTGTGCGAGAGCATGTAGTGTCTTAATTTCTGGGATGCAAAGACAACTGCTAAGCATGCTTTCTCAATAAGGCTATAATTGAGCTCATAAGAGACTAGAGTTCTACTAATGTAGTAGATAGCCCGCTCTCTCTTTGTTTCATCCTCTTGTGCTAGTAATACTCCTAGTGATGTAGCTATAGCTGAAATATATAGGAGCAAAGGTTTTCCATGAATAGGTACCATAAGAAATAGTGGTGAAGCCAGGTATGCCTTTAATTCTCTGAAGTTGGTTTCACAGTCTTCATCCCAGTTGAATGTAACCCCTTTATGTAGTAGCTTAGTAAAGGGTTGTTCCTTATCTGCAAGTTGGGACATAAATCTCCTGATAGACTGGAGCCTTCCTTGTAGTGTCCTCATTTGACTGATATTGCGTGGAGGAGTCATTTCTAGAATAGATTTTACCTTTGCTATATCTACCTCAATTCCTTTAGCTGATATTATGAATCCTACGAGCTTTCCTGATTGAACCCCAAAGGCACATTTCTTTGCATTGAGCCTGAGTTGGAATTGTTCCATTCGATCCAATATTTTTCCTAAATCTATAATATGAGTGCCTCTTTCTTTGGATTTAGCCAGTGTGTCATCGACATAGTCTTCCATGTTTTTGTGCATCATGTCATGGAATATGGTTTTCATAGCTCTTTGATATGTTGCTCCGACATTCTTTAGCCCAAATGGCATGACGTTCCAGCAAAATGTACCCATGCACATGTGAATGCAGTTTTCTCTTGGTCCTCAGAGGCGATCTTGATTTGATTATAACCTAAGAATCCATCCATCAAGGAATACATCTGGTAGCCAACTGTAAGGTCTATAATTATGTCAATATTTGGTAGAGGGAAGTCATCCTTTGGACATGCTTTATTGAGGTCCCTGAAGTCTGTGTAGATCCTAATAGATTTATCAGTTTTATAAATAGGGACCACATTGGAGATCCAAGCTGCATAGGCAATGACCTGAATGAATCCAGCTTTTAACAACTTTTCTAATTCTACTTTCACCAGTAATGCAACATGAGGATGCATTTTTCTAAGTTTTTGTTTCACTAGCTTGATCCTAGGAGCTATAGATAAGTGATGCATAATGAGATTGGGATCTAGTCCAGGCATATCAGTGTAGGACCAGGCAAAGTTGATCTTTTTCTCCTTCAGGAATTCTGTGAATTGTACCTTTTCTTTTTCTGATAGGGATTGTGCGAGATGAACTATCTGAGGATCTTCAACAATGCCCAAGTTCACTGGCTGTGTTGGTTCAATTAATACCGAAGATCTTTCCTGAAAGTGTTCAAAGAGGATATCAAGAGTCTCATCCTTTGGCGCCTCTGAGAGGTTTTCACCACTAATACATCATTTTTCTTTACTATTTTGGGATCTGATACTGTCACAGAGTGGTTTTCACCATCAGTCTACTTTTTCTTTTTATTTTTCAATTTGTGACTAAGAAACTTGATATCTTCCTGTGACATGTTCTCGCTCCTTGCATTGGTGGAAGAAGGATGAGGCTCACAAGCATTAAGGTAACAAGCTAGGGAGTGTTCATTGGAAAAGTTGAGCATAGGTGTAGGATCTGTTTCAGTCCAATCAATGAGGTCTGGAAGTACCAATTTTAGGGAGCTAGGTTCTAATAAGGATAGCATCATGTTAGCTTCAAAACTGTTAACCAACATCACACGATCTGTGAAGTTAATATCTTCGATGTTTAGATCTATAAGAGTGAGATCGTTGTTAAAAGGGTCATTGTTAGTCATATGTGGATTAAACTCTAGTGACTCATCAGTAGATAACTCATGATCATCTCTTTGCAAAAGGAGGCTTCTTGCTTGTAGCCTGTGAAATTCTCATAGAGTTATGTATTCCCCAGTGTCTCCGTCTATGATTGGAGGAAGGAACTCTTCTTCTGCTTCAAGAGGATCATTGTCATTGAAAGGGATGTTAGGTCACCTACTAGGAGCTGCAGGAGCTACAAACATGTGAATTGTGTCTATCCCAATTTCTTTAGAAGCAATAGATAACCGATCATACTCATAGTCCTGAGAGTCTGTGACATCATCATCAGATCTGTTTAAATATTCAGCAATGTTTATCTGATGGACTCGGTTAGCTACTTGTAGATAAAAGTGAGGTAGATCTTGGACATGCGTAATAGTGAACAATTTCCCCTAGTTAGGATGTAAATTCTTTGGTCGGGGTTCCTCTTGAGTGATTGTAGCTACAGTGTCTCCTACCTCTTAATGTTGTCACATTCTATTAAGGAATGCTTAGCAACGCAACCCACTTGAGAAAGTCCACTTTCTCAAGCTGGACTTTCTTAAAGTCCATTTTCTCAAGCCACTCTCTTACATCCTACCTTACCTCTTGAATGGGTGGTTGTTCGAGCAAAGGAGTATGAAGATCCTGTGGTACCTCAAAACTAGGTACATAGTGTTCTCCTTGATATTCAAGATTTCCTACACCAATATGTAGCAATCTCTCATAAAGCCATGGGTCTGATACTATTTCATCTTTTTTATCACTCTCTACTTCAGAAGGTGGACTCTTCTTGGAAGTAGGTTTGTTAGTTTTAGTATTAAAGCCCAATCCTGTTTTATCTCTATTGAGGTGGAACTCCATGGGTATAGGTTCAATGATCCCTCATCCTGTGTCATTCAGAGGTCCTTTTCCTTTGTATCCCATTTTCTTGAGGAAATCATATCCCTTTCCATACTATTCTGGGGATATCTTTTCATTTTTGGCTTCAGAGTCCACTAGTTCTCCTTCGTAAAGATAATTTAAGACTGCCTGCTCTTCTGTGTTATTTGAAGAAGATGTGGATGCCTTTATCATACCAGTAGCCTTGTGTACTTCTGGTTCTTGGACTGCAAGAGGTGTGAATGTTGATGATGGTTTTCCATAGGATCTGGGTGATACTGGAAGCTCTGTCAAGGAGGGATTCAGGTCCAACTTGTATTCTCCCATTCCTGTTTCTTGAAGTTTGAATGTTTTGCTAAAGCCTTTCATGACCATGTCTTTGGTAGTTTCAGGAGTAACTGCATCCATGGCCTCCTTGTTGTGTGGGATCATGTTACCTACTTTAATATTGTTGCAAGCATAGTTGGCATCTGTAGGAATTGTCACCTCTATTCCATTATGTGGGAATTTGATGCATTGATGATAAGTAGATGGTACAACTTGCATCTTGTTGATCCATGGTCTCCCTAGTAGAATGTTGTAGGCTAGTGGTAGATCCAGAACTTGACATATAACATCTCTTTCAATTGGCCCCACCCTGATGGATAGACAAATAATACCTCTAGAGGATATTTCTTCCTCATCATCTGCTTTGATGGTTATTTTATTTCTAGAGTCAATTGTTTTCTCTGAGAGGCCTAGCCTCCTGACAAGATCCAATGTACAGATATTTAATCTGGCACCTCCATCTATCAATACATGTCTAAATGGGATTTATGAATAATAACTTCAATATGGAGGGGTTGATTGTGTGGATGGGTCAATGATTTTTCATCCTCCTTAGAAAAGGAGAGGTAATGGGGCGCTGAGATGTGATTGACCATCGCTTGGAATTTTTCTATATCTATATCCTTTGGAACATTAGCAGCGTGTAGAGCTTGTTCTAGGATTTCTCTGTGCACGGTGGATATTTTGAGTAATTTGAAGATGGAAATTTTGGTAGCAGTTCTTTGTAATTGGTCCACCAAGTCATATTTCGCGCCAGGGATAGTGACCACATGTTTTTCTCCTAGTTTAGGAATAGTGACAATAGGAACCTTGGGTGTGGATGTCAGTTTCGGAGGTCCCTTGATAGTAACCTATGCTTGGCTCTGGGTTATAGTGTTTGTGGAGGATGAGGCTCCTTTGATGGTGACCATGTTGATAGATTTTTTTTTAATGTTGAGCATGTTGATCACATTGTCATTCTTGGAATAGGTGTAATTTACCTCATTACCTTTCCCTTTGGATGTCTCTCCTTGATTGTAATTGGGAAACGGTTTATTAAATGTTGTGTGATCTTTATTTTTAGTGTGTCCATCCACCTTGATCTTACCCCCTTCAATGAGGTCCTGGATAACATGCTTGAGTTTGAGACAATTATTCATCTTGTGTCCCTTGTTTTTATGGAAGACACAGTAAGATTTGTCATCCCACCATCTGGGTTTGACCATTGGTTCCCAAGGTTTAGAATCAGGAATCATAAGGACTTTGTTATCCACCAATGTTTTTAAGACGGTCTCAAGAGGTTCTCCCAAAGGTGTCAATGTCCTTTGGGGTTTGGAATTCCATGTTCGCCCCTTGTCATTATCATTGTTGGATTTAAGAATGGAAGGTGTTATTTTAGCCTCCTTACTTGCTTGCATACCATTGGTAAGATTGAATGCTTCTATTTTAGAATTAATGTTGGAAGCATTAACCACTCTGTTATTAACAACATTTTTGTTTTGTTTCCACCACTTAGGCTTGGAGTTGGAGCTACTGCCTTTGTTTTCATTTTGAAGGGTGATCTCTCCCTTTTTGACCATGACCTCTTCGATATGGAGAGCATTCTTAATCATCCTATCGAAGCTAGGAGAATCTTGCATTTGTAGAGAATAGCTTGATTTAGGTATGAGATTATTAACAAAGATCTCCATCTTTTCCATTTCAGGGATGACTCTTGAATATCATGCAAAGATCTTCCTCCATCTTTGTAGGAAGTGTGTAAAGGATTCCCCCATTTTCTATTTGGTGTTACATAGATCCATCATGGTGACGTCATGCTGGATGTTGTAGGAATAATGCTGAATGAACTATTGCATCAATTCCTCAAATGTTTTGACTTTAGGATTCAATTTTGAAAACCACTCCATGGCGTTTCCTCTTAGACTTCCCGGAAACAATCACATGAGGTAAGTGGGTTCATGCATATACTCAATGCTAAGAGCACAAAATTCTCTTACATGGTCATGTGGATCAGTTTCCCCAGTGTACTTATCATATTTTGTTCTTGCCACATTAGGAGGAAATGGGACAATAGTGATACTTTTATTGAAAGGAAATGGACAAATGGCATCCAAAGAGTATTTTGTTTTTGGTTTATCCTTCTCTTGCTTGAGGTTCGTGAGTTTGGTTTGCATTTGATTGAGCTGCTTAGTAAGGATTGATATGGGGTTTGGTACCTCCTTTTCTTTGAGATCATTCACATCATAATCCTGGGGTAATTTGACACCCGTGGATGCTAAAGGGAGGAAGTACTTTTCTTTGTCATCTCCAATTATTCATTCCAATAGCTTGTGGACTCTTTTGCTTTGTTTTAGCTTCTCGTATTCATCTTCAGGGATTTCTTCATCACTATCTGACCCAAATGGATTACGTTCAAACCTAGGTCTTTCTTCCTCTTTTGTGCTTGCAGATTATGCTTGTTTACCATCATCATAACCCTCAAAGGCCTTAATCCAATCGTTAGTGTTGCTACCCATTTGAGGTGAATCAATATCGAACAAGGAATTGTGAGAAGTTTCTCCTTGGAAGTGTGATGTTTTAGGAGGTACTTTGGATCCTTCGATTGTGTACTTATTACATCTCATGTTAACCATGAAGTTTTTTTCTCAACTTTGTCAACGTTTCCCAATAGTGTTTAGCAAGGATTCCAGATCGTTCAAGTGGGTGTGTCTAGGTAGAAGTAACTATTTATTTGTTGGTGGATGTAAATGATTCCAGTGTCAGAGGGTTAGAATGCCCTGATAGTGAGTTGGGAACCAAGTTGTTTGATAGAGAATGGGTAGACCACACGTATTGAATAGATTGTGAAAGACTGACTAAGTATGCAAGGTACACGCTTCAAATTTTTTTGAAAATAACAGTACGGAGACCAGAAGAGGCAACAAGGACCAGCCAAAGAGAAAAAGGGTACCTAAAACAATTGAGACTTCCTAGGAAAAGCTGCTAGAAATGCCCACTTCCTAGGATGTGAGCTCCAAGATACGAGCCTCTAATGACACCAGATACGATCCTAAAACCTGGATGCGATCCTAGAAAATTGGATGTGACTATATGCTTGACTAAATACGATCTAATGCACCAGATATGATCCTAAACATAGGATACGACTCAGGAAATCTTGGATGTGATTTTATGATGGAATTGCCAGTTTTAGTCAATTTTGAAAAATTTGCGTTTGAGGAACGTGAATTCATTTGTCTCCAAATTGCATCAAGAGGTATTTGTTGAGTGTGAAAAACACATTGTACTCTAGGGTATGAATTTTATTGATTGTTTGTGAGGAGCTTTATCTTTTTAATGATCTTTTTGACACGTCAAACAATTTTGCTTTGTTAAAAGGGGTGGATCAAACACACATATTTTTCCTATTCTCTAGGTGGAGGATGAAAATCATTTGCTCATTGACTTAGGTACACACTCAAATACTAATCAGAATACAGCCATCACCAAGCACGCAATGGCTCCAGTCATGATGCTATATTAGCCAACTCCAAATGCAAGTGAGGGCACGATATGACGAGTGTCTTGGGGCAATTACTTTTTGCCTTGCACAAAGATTATCACCCTTTCAGGGATGAATCAAGAATTCTTTTAGTTGAATGTGTTGTAGATTATTGGGCAATCTGTTTGAAACTGTCCCCCATAGAATTACACAAGGAAAAATTGAGGTGTATAGCCCTATGAGTACCAGAATATATATAGTCTCGCAAGAAAGATTGAAGCGGCTCCGCTCTATATATACCCCGATATGTTCAAGGAATGATGTCAAAATTCCAAGAACAAAATGAGTTCCATCTTCCGAGGCTTTGGCCTACAAGGAAGAAACTATTTATAGTGAGTTGGAAGGGTCGGCGTAAGACCTATCCTCACTTGGGTCATTCCCGGGAGATTTTTTCCTCAACCGGCAGGCCCTCTACTATTAAAAGAATGGTAACCAGGATTGGTGAGCTTAGGAGTTCTAGATTTCTATTTCTTTGAAAGAATAAGAGCATACTCTCCTATTCCATGCCATTTTCTCCTTAAACACTTTAAAACAAAAATTATTTTCCTCCAAGCTATGTTGAGCTTGTTTTAATGATTCCTATTTTAAAGAAAATAGAAAGGGAAATTTTGTTTTGTTCAATTACCACAATGATTTAATGCTTTTTTTTGTTCAATTACTGATTGCCAAAAGAATTAGACAATGTGTTTGTTCATTAAGCCCACATATTTAGTGATTTGTGTTGTTCAATTACTTTTCCAAAATGAATTAAACAGTTTGTTTGTGGTTCATTTACTCCCAATTTTATCACAAATGATAAGACAACGTCTGATTTTTTGATTTTCCTCTAGAGGAAAAGAGTATATTATCTGATTGTCTTAGCAATTTTGAGAAATGGTTTTTAAGTTTTTGGAAAAGTAAGTAAACAGAAGTCAAGACAGAAGGGGTTTGGTAACCTGCAAAAACCACGTTTTTATTTTTCTAGTCCAACTTCACAAAACCTGCCAAAAAGCACCTGCAAACACTTGTTAAGCTGCAAAATACCACAACCACAACTTTGTTAAAATGTTAGGATTAGAGAAATCAAATGAACAAGCTCAAAAACTAGATACAATCCTAAATTCTTACCAGATGTGATGCAGTATCTGGGATGCGATCCTATCCTCTGGATACGAGTTGTTGTTGACCAAATGCGATCCAAAACCAGATACGATCCATGAAATCCCAGATGCAATCCAGAAATTACGCGGTGTGATGGTGTATCTGAGATGCGAGCCTGCAAGATTATATGTGATTCTATGTCTAATTCTTGAGTCTGCAAATTGCCAAAAAAGTGTCAGAAGATGAGACTAAAATGAAATTTGAGCCCATCGGTGGGTGGCAAAAATGTGTGTGTGTATTTGGGTACCTGTTGAAAACAACACAAACACTCAATAGGTCATTGCATTAGTAAAAAAGGTTAGATAAAATGTTCAAAACCACTAACATCGGCCTATTGCCTTCTAACTAGAAAGAGTGTGATTAGTTGCATATTTAGCCCTCAGAATATACTATGAATCAGTGACCAATACTATTCTAGCATGAAGGATTTAAATCAAATTTAAGCTAAAAAGATGAGAAAGCATGTATTTTAGTTCTAAAAGGTGAAACTAAAACAATGAACTAGCATGAGATAATAGATGAAATATAGATCTAGGATGAATCTAACAGCATAACAATGTATTTTTGATCTAATGTGAAGGCTTATTTTCTCTCAAAACATGCTTCTATTTATAGAAGAATGGGAGAGAGAGAGAGGGGAGACAAGGTTCATTTATGAATTAGGAGACTCATAAATGAATATGTAAGAGCCATTAATGCCCAAGGCATTAATAAGGCATGGGAGAGAC